>JABUQX010070874.1:32500-37500 GCA_015478945.1 Trachelipus rathkii
TATTTTAATGATATATATATATATATATATATATATATATATATATATATATATATATATATATATATATATATATATATATATATATATATGAGCAAAAGTTGAGAGCGTATTAAACCAGATATTCTATGACCTAAAAATCTTCATCCCAAAGTTTTTATCGGAGAAAACCAACTTTCTTCTATTATACTGAAAAAAGAAAGTGGAGGAGCTACTTCCCTAAAGATTTCGTTGTCTTTTTTCTCCCAAGTATCACTATTACCGAAGAAAATACGTCGCTCCTTGATATTTTGAAAACAGGGGTACCAATCTCGTGTCAAGGAAGATAATTTTAAGAGTGTAATCCCATGGAATGGAAAATTTTAAAAGTTTTAGTCTTGACTTTTTATTAAGTAATGAAATTACGCTTCATTTTTAAGGATAAGCAGTTTATAAGCGAAACAATTTCAGTTTTCGATTTTATCAAAAAAATTCTCTGCATTGTTTGGCTAATAATAATAATAATAATAATAATAATAATAATAATAATAATAATAATAATAATAATAATAATAATAATAATAATAATAATAATAATAATAATTATAATAATAATAATAATAATAATAATAATAATAATAATAATAATAATAATAATATTGAATTTGAACTTCTTAGTGAAATGGCGTGTTAATGGAACAAAAAGAAATGCAATAAACTTAAGCGAAGAGAGAAACTATGGCCTATAAAACGGTATTCAATAAAGATTTCTTCTTTCAGGAAAAGAGAATGGACAATGAAGGATTTGAATCTACTATAGATGAAAGGATGGGCACCTGTTGTAGGTAAATAATTATCTCTTTCTTAGAAAATTCATGTATAAAAAGTACACAAATCTTCTAATAATTCAAGTGAAATTTGCCAGCTTTACCTACTGACTCACATAGGGAGTCGTTCATAACAAGAACAAATTGAATGATTTCTTTTAAAGGGAAAATTATGTTTTTCAGGTCTGGCATTAAAACCTAGTCAATAAAGTTTGATATATATATATATATATATATATTTATATATATATATATATATATATATATATATATATATATATATATATATATATATATATATATATATATATATATATATATATATATATATATATATATATATTTTTTGTGTGTTTTTCTTTGTGTCTCTATATATATATAATAACATATATATATATATATATATATATATATATATATATATATATATATATATATATATATATATATATATATATATATGTATATATACATTCATACATACCTCAATTTGCATTTTTGTGGGAATATTTCGTTGATGGCGCTGGACATATCTAAAGCTCTCGCTCTCTCTCTCTCTCTCTCTCTCTCTCTCTCTCTCTCTCGCTCTCTCTCTCTCTCTCTCTCTCTCTCTCTCTCTCTCTCTCTCTCTTCCTCTCCTCCTCTCTCTCTCTCTCTCTCTCTCTCTCTCTCTCTCTCTCTCTCTGCTAGCCTTCCTCTCACTTTCTTTCATGTCGTTCCTATAGTTGTAGACGGGCAATGTTCATCCTTTAAATTTATAAATAGTGTGTTCCTCAGGGTTATGTTGTATATTTTTCTGTTCTGCCTTGGAGCAACTAACTTATGATTTTTCTTTAATTTCTAATTGGGACATTGAGAGCAAGGTTGTTTTCAACGCCTCAAAAACTCAGTTCCTCCATCTTTCTACTCGACATAATTTTCCACACAACTATAACATCATCTAAAACACACACTATTCAACAAACCTTTGTCTGTCCTTGATGTTCATTGCGTTTTTTTCCTCATGTCTTTAATTGGAAGGATCACATTACTTTTCTTTCTAAAGAAGCTTCTAAGTGGTTGGGGGTTCCGAGGCTCCTTCAGGATTTCTTCACGCAGCCCCAGTTGCTGATTGCTGTTTATAGGGTTGTCTCTCGCCCCTTTATGAAGTGTACCTTACACATCTAGGGTGGTTCCACTCAAGTAACTCTTCTTGAAAAGGTGGAGTCTATGAGTTTCGTCTTATTAAATCTCTTCTCTAACAAAATCTATACTTTTTCTTCTTATCTTTCGAATTGTTGCGTCACTCTTTATTTCATCGCTATTACAACGGACACTGCTCTTCTGAACTCTTCAATCACATACCTCCTCCATTGAGAAGGGTTCGTGGGACACACCTTTCTACACAGTCTCATTTTCTCTATTCACTCTCTGACCACAAACTTAACCACTATGCTCAATCTTACATGTACTTTACTGGTAATGTTTGGAACACACACATTATCTATTTCTCCTTCTACACCTTTTACTTAGACACTTTCAAACGCCGTTTATCGGAGACGTCGGCCAATAAAAATTGGTTTAATATCTCCAGAACTAACTGGAATTATTATGAATCTTTGGTTTTACCTACCGGAAGAGTTTTAATTATATATATATATATATATATATATATATATATATATATATATATATATATATATATATATATATATATATATATATATATATATATATATATATATATTTATATATATATTTATATATTAATATATATATATATATATATATATATATATATATATATATATATATATATATATATATATATATATATATATATATATATATATATATATATATATATATATATATATATATATATATATATATATATATTTATTTATAGAGAGAGAGATAGAGAGAGAGAGAAAGAAGAGAGAGAGAGAGAGAGAGAGAGAGAGAGAGAGAGAGAGAGAGAGAGAGGGAAAGTAAAAAATATTTGAGCAAAAACAAGGTGAAAATATGCAGAGACTAATTTTCTTCCTCACAATTACTTGTCAACGTTAACTTTTGGAGTATCTTGTTGTGTTGTTGAATTTATGTAATATTTTTTCCTTTTATAATTTTATTTTCAATTTTCTTATATTATGTATTAATGTATTGGATATTTTTCTTTCCTTATAATGTCATCGTGCACATACATACATACACACATACATACATACATACATACATACATACATACATACACACATACATATATGATAACGGCTAAAACGGAATATAGGAAAAGAAACTTTGATAATTTTTTTTTTTATTTTAATGAAAATTAAAAGAAATCGAAACCAAATGAATTTTTAATTTGATCGTCAAAAGTTTGATTCGACGTGAAGAGAATTCAGTTCCTATTTCGCTTTAAGGAGCTTACGAATAATAGGAATGAGAATAAATTGAGAAAGAGAATTAGGTCATTATCAAAGCTCTAAAATTCATTCTCGCTCAACAAGAACAGTAATTTTAAGCTTAAATACTAATACCTTTAATCAGAAATTATTCCTGCAGCAAAATTACTCTTACCTCCATAAAAGATATTTTGCACACAAAATGTAATAAATATTATTGAAAATATCAACTCATTCATTGAAAGGTTGAGTTAGGCGAGTGCAAAGGATCTTTAATACATCTAATAAAGTCTCACAGAGTCAGCATCAAAGAGGACTGGGCCAAGGGCGTTTCTGCCTCGGACTGACCGCTCGTCGTATTTGCCTATAAATTCAACTGTTTCTTAAAGGGAAATGGAAAGCCATTTAAATATCATTATGCTGCACAATGAATTGTTATAACACCAATGGAATTATTATTTAAAACCAATATATATATATATATATATATATATATATATATATATATAAATAATAAATATATATATATATATATAATATATATATATATATATATATATATATTATATATATATATATATATATAATATATATATTATAAATATATTATTAATGCAGGTAACATCCGCATCCGATCCGCATACCGCGGAGCATCCGCAAATTATAAAGATCTCGCATTCCGCCAATCCGCATCCTCTCGCGCCGCTTTGCCCTGCGGATGTTGCGCGGATATTTTTTTTCGAGATTTGATAAAGAATTTTATAATAAAAATACTTAAGATGAATCTGGAAATAAAAATGAAAATGAAAATGAGTTGAAGGCAATTCTAAAACGGCTTGATATTCCATATCCTAATGTTATCAAAGACATTCAAACTCGCTGGAATAGTACACTTCAAATGATGGAAAGAAGTTTTGTTCAAAGAACCTCTTGCTTCGTACTCCAGTCCGTATTCCAATGTTAACATTCTTTCTAAAGTGGAAAATGACTTCATATCACACTGCATTAAGCTATTGAAACCATTTGAAGAATCTACCAAAAATATCAGCCCTCTACAGCTTCTGTCTCCTATGTAATACCATTCTCAACGCTAAGGAGGCATTTTGAACCATCTTCAAAAGAAAATGATGATGGTTTAAAAAAGAATGAAAGATGTAAATTAAACTAGAGCTAGAAAAACGCTTTGTTTCTTGTGAAAATTAATGACCTTCATACTATTGCAACTAACTGAGATCCCCGTTATAAAGCAGGTTTTTTTTGTAACCAATATTTAGAAAAGAATAATTTCGTCACTTTGGTGTTTGCAGTTGAAAAAATTCAATCCGAACAGTATTATTCGCCATCCATTAAAGGAAAAACAAATCGACAGAACCAACACTTCTAACAGTAAATCAATAAAGAGTCCCCTTGAAGATTTCTAAACAGTCCAGTAGTGATGAAGAAAAACACGCATTGCCAAAAGATATAGTGCAAATGAAAACTATAACCAAGAAAAACGACTAGATACAAATGATGATCCTGTCATCTGGTGGAAAGTTAAGCAAAATGTTTTACCCCACGCTTGAGTAAATTTGCAAGGAAATACTTGGCCTGCCTCCAACTTTATGTTCCAAGTGAGAGAGTATTTACAATGCTGGGCTAATATATGATGAAAATAAAACATACTCTCTACAGAAAAGGCAGAAAAATTGAATGTTTCTCAAGCACGACCTTCCTATATTTGAATTTCAATACTAGTGCAAAAGTATATAATCCATTGTAAAGTCTTTCATTAAGGGAGGAGGTTAGGGAAAGAGGTTGGTGGGGTGAA
>JABUQX010070875.1:0-10469 GCA_015478945.1 Trachelipus rathkii
TGCTTTTGCGAATTAGCCGAGTATCGTTTGTCAAATTTTCCAAAACTTGAGATTTTTTTTGGATTTTTTGAAAATTGAAAAAGAGCTATTGCTGTGTATAAGTAGTAATTTTTTTCCCTGGTGTTCAGGTTAGGTTATATAGGAGCGAAAGTGGTATGGAAATTTTTCAGGGTTATAATGATAGTTAGTCTGAGGAGAGATTATTGCACATGTATTTCTATTATGGACTAATTATTGGTATAATCATTAGGTTAATTGATTTTGGTTCTAAGGAAATTTAATATTTTAAACTATATATATAGTATAAAAAAAATATAACTAAATATGAAAAAAAAATTATTCATAAGTACAAAGAAATGCAGATGACACCATCGCATAGACATACATAGAGCGCTAAAAATTTTATTAGTTGACATCGGTAGTAAAGTGACACAAGGAATAAAACAAGAATTAATATATAGCAATATTTTTATAATGCATACATGCTAGAGAAAATTGATTGAGGGTTTGGAAATGGACAATTGCAGAGACACTAAAACTAGCGAAGCACAAGTCGTGTGAGAATGTATTGTTTGTCGTACTTTTATGAATAGGTTGAATATGACCAACTATGGGCATACGTCTCTAATATACGAACGTTCTAGATGGACTAGATGTACAAAACTAGGGACAAATGCAATAGGTGTGGGCAAGAAAAATCTATAGAGGCACGCAGCCACAGTTACGGGTGTGGCTATAGAAATCACTAGGTAATTGAAAATTACCTGAATTATTTTATTATGAATTATGACTACTTATTTGAATGTATATCCATTAATTTAATTTTTATTATATATAGTATTATGAATTATATGATATATTTAAATGTTAAGTATAACATAAATATCTAGTTAATGTTTATTAGGTATATATTACGGATTGGTTAAAGTAATATATGATATGATAACTTAAGGTCAAGGAAGGCTGGCTTCTTATGAGTTGTTAAAAATATTAGAGAGATAATGTATATTTAAGTGTGTAGATTATATATAGTTACGATGTTTTTGATGTATTAGGAAGATAAATTATTAGTTCTGATAGTATTATAGGTTAGACATATAGGTACACACGTATATGAATATAAATAGAGGTAAAGAATATATGAATATAAAACTCCTGAGAAGAGTAAACCTAACAAAAATCGTAATACATGGTGTTACTTCTAATTTAGAGAAGTATATATCTCATTAGTTACACTTATACAGTTATAAGAAAAAGTTTAACAAAGAAGGTTTGTGTAATCACGATTAAAGATTATATAATTAATGTATTTTAAGGAATGAAACTAGCGTCCATATTTAAATTTTATAAAATTAGTTAACAAAGTTATTTATTTTCTAAGAAAATCCGGCCAGCATCCCGAAAGCAACATGCATGTAACTAGAAAACTATAACAGTTTGAAATACGTAACAAAATTTTTGATTTTAATAATTCCCGATTATTATTCAGCAACAAAAAGTTTATTCAATTTTCAATTTTTTCAGAAACATTATTAAAAATTTTAGACTAGCATTAAATTAACTAATGCAATTATGTGTATAAAGTGATATAGTTAAATGTAGTTATATAAATACACAAATGTATATATATATATTATGTCCAGTCAGTGAGACCTTTCGAGAAAGATTACTGGGTATTCTAAGCTGGATATATTTGAAATAATTGAGTGAAAAAATTAATTTTTGGAAGATATATTAGACCTCACAAAGGACTAACAGGAAGAACATCAGTAAAAATCAAACTCTTTTATAGAGGGTGAGGACCTCGAGAATAAAAATAAACAGGGGCTAACTAATTTATAATTATAACCTAAAGGCTACAAATATCATGGCTGAAAATTCGGGATTTTAAGCATTTAGGAGAGGGCTGGGATATGGGGGCAGCCCTGGACCGTCAACAAATGGAGATCTTTGACCCTTACAGTCTTCACAACCTCTTAGGGTTGAAACTGATAAAAGTTATGATTATAAGGATCCTGAGGATAGTGAATGATCCTTTCCATATTATCAATCACACGTTTTTCTTCTGTACATTAACGTCTGCCTCAGGTTTTATATATAATTTAGAAGGACCTTTTCTCACCTCATCTCTACTCTCTCTACCGACTCCGTAATCTTCTCACTTCTCCTCCTCTAAGTCTCGTTATCTGCTCTCATCTATCTTCATCTTATCATCATCTCTCTCTCTGACGTTTCTTTGCTCTTCTTCTAGTATATATGTATTAGTGATGATGTCAAATGCTCAGTTCTCCTCTAACAATAATTAAGCACAGAGATGTTAAGCAATGTTAGGAGTAGATTTAAAAGGTCTGCGATGATCTTAATGTACTTAGCTAGTATGATTATAGAAGCGCCTTATTTAAATAATATTATTAATATTATAATTAATAATGTATAATTATAATGTATAAATATAAAATTATATAAATAATATATTAAATTATTTAATATTTTAATAAGTATATAATTATATATATAATTAATATAATTAATTATAATTATTATATATTAATTACATAATTTTATATATTAATAATATAATATTTAGATTAAATAATAATTAATAGGACAAAAATGAATAAATTTACCAATTTGATAATTTTCTGTTGGATAAAATTAATATAATATATTAAAGTAAATTTATATAATAATATAACTAATATATAAATATTAAAATTAGATATAAATTAAATATATATAATATAATATGATATACCATAAAAATTGATTAATAGTAAATTAATATACTAATTAAATATATATTAATAAATAATAGTATATAATAGTCATTATAATTAATATAATTTAATTGTACATTATATTATATTATATATATAAATATATAATTAAATTAGTTTAGAGATAGCATTACATATGTTAGAATTTAATATATGCAGGCGAAATATTGGTGCCCAAACGCGCAAATATTCTAATTATGATGTTATTATAGAGAAATGGTATATCAAATAAAATTCATGTTATAACAAGGGATAACGCACCTAACATGGCTGCAGGAATATAAAAACAATCGGATAAATCTAATTACAAAACTTGTTATTATTAATATATTTTATTTTTTTATATAAATTTTATATAGTTAGTTTTAATTGTATTTTTAGTCTACTGAGGATGGATTGGTACAATCTGCCATCGAAAATCCTATGCTTCTACATTTTGAAGGTGAGTTTTAATCGGGTTGTAAATTTTTATACTATGTTGATTTGCCATTAGATAAATCTGGAAGCTATATTATAATATTTAAATATATAATTGTTATATATGATTTATATATATATATAAAATATTATATAAATATTTAATAGTTATAATATGATTAATTATATAATATTAATATTAATAGTAAATTAATTTATATATATTAATATTAAATATATAACAGTTTATGATTACCTCTAACACTTATGGTATAGTACCCATAATAGACTGTATATACTATTAAGTTAATTACAACGCCGTTATATATATTTATTACGAATCTAGGGATGAAGGGTAGCAATTAGGAAAATATTATAAGTATAGTTAAGGAATCAGAATAACTAATATCCTAAAAGCCACAAAGCGTTCGTGATTAATAAATAAATATATTATCTTTAATTATTTTAATACTATATATAATTTGATAATATATATAATATAACTCTATCTTATAAATTATAATATATTAATAGTTGGAATTTATAAAAAATTCAAAATTATTAATATTGAGAATGAATTATACTATACAGGAATATCGATATTTTGTCATGGCGATTAAATTATCTGAGAAGGTGATATTGAGAATTATTTTAAAAAATATTCGATTATATTTCAGATTTAAATTCGGATACTTAATTTATTTTATGAATTAATCGGGCTATCCCTATAGTGAGGATACCATTATATTGAATATGGAATTACCTGATCTCGGAAGCAGGATACGAGGATGGGAGCGAGTCACCATGAGGAGCCGTGAGATAATATGCTTTAAACTATATTTTCAAGTGTGAAATTATTTTTTATTTAGTTTAAAAAATGTTGAAAATGATACTGTCTAATAAATTTTCAAAAGTTACAAAAAACTTATAGATTCCGAGATCGACTAAGGTGGATCTACGGTATAGTTACGTAAATCCAGTATTGGGAGATGACTCAGGAGTTAGAATAAATAAATATTATAGTCAAGTACGAATATTTCTGACACTAATTAGAGATGTGCCCTTTCGCTTCAACATATATTTCAAGATCGACATCTGCATTACCCCCAAATTCTCCCCAAAAACGGCTTCAAGGGTTTGCTCTCCTCCCTTGTCGACCACATTCACGTTTTTAATAAAACTAATTTTGTTAGATAGCATGTGTTTTTGGGCAGCTTCAAAATGTCTTATTCTTGGTAAGATTCCTTGATTTTTTTTTTGTTTTCTAAGAATATTTATTCTAACATCAAATAATATTAAGAATGGAATTACGTTTGTATTGAGAGTTTTAAGTTAATTTTATCTTTTTTATGACCACTTGAAGGGGAGTCTAGCACTAGGCCTATTTGGAGTTTCTACTCTTCCAATAATTTTTTTGAAAGAAATAGTGTTACCAGATAGATCCTAGGAATTATAAAACAAAAAAAAAAAAATAAAAAATTTAATTTAATAGAGATTTATTTTTAAGGGGAACATCATGTTTCTGCAAGAGGAAAATGTGCTAAAATAAATAACAGTACTGCATAAAATAAAAGCCAATAATCGTTACTATCCATTAATATTGTTTCTAGATTTATTTATTTTGATTTGTTTTGGCAATCTCGCACACAACAAATTAAACAGATATTTCTCAGTTTTTTATTAGTACAAGGATTGGAACTCCCCCCATAAAACGTTGTAACACATAAAATAATAGTAGGTAACAGAAAAATATTAAAATAAATTTGAAAAAAAAGCAAAATATGAATAAATTAAAACCTGAACCTAATTTCAGTTTACTATATTTTCTATGGTGATGTGAGTTTTCCAAGATATTTCTTTTGTTTATGCCAAACCTCAGTAATCAAAGGTCAGTTCAAAATTTAAAACAAACTCGAACACCGCAATGTCAAAACGGCCTAAATTGTCAAATGCGTTAACATTTCTGCCTTTCATTTTTTTATGAGTGCCATGCAGGGACGCAACCTTTTAGGTAGTGTAGATAAATAATTAAAGTCCTTCATAAAGCTTAAAATGCAAGGGTTTTGTCATCATATTATAAGAGATAAATTAATAAATTATGGCGAGAGTATTTGCTTAGTCGTAAAAGCAAAGGCAGTTTTGTGATCTCATTCTTTGGTTACCATAATTTCTTTTTTATTTTATGACCAATAATAAGGGAAAATTAAATTAACAAAGTCTTAGTACAATTAATTGGTAGAGGGGAATGAATAATGAAAAAAATTGAAACAGTTAAAAGAATACCAAACATAATATATTGTTAACAGTTGAAGAAATTTTTAAATAGTTTTTCTTTTAACATTTTTAAAATTTCCATTTTTTCAACTTTTTAGGTTTGATAAAATGTTAACTTAACATTTAAGGTTATTCTTGATAAAATTTAAAGCTGAAACTTTTCTTTGAATTAGCAAAAGGGTTAAAGTTCATTTTTTTAAGAACATTAAATTTTTATTTTCTGGCATAAGCAAAGTGCAATTTATAAAAAGATTTGTACGGGGTCTAAGTTTAATTTTTTACCAGTCATTTAAAATGAACTGTAGCCTCAGGAAAAACATGCTCAGATTTTTCTTTTTAAGCATTTTGTCATTCCCGAAGTCACGGCTCAAGATTCAACAGCTATCTTGGGAAGTAGCGAAAAAAAAATGTTTCTGTGAAAATTTAAAAAAATACTTTGTTGTTCAAGATTTTTGGTTATAGATGATATTTAATCATGTAATTTTTGAGTGTTTTGAATTTTTCTATGTGACAAATTATTTTAATGGCCTGTAAGAGGTCATGGAATTTGAAAAGTTTGGGCAAATAACCACAGCACCGTATCTTTGGTTATGATTTAGATAAATTTTTGTTGTTCATGTTTTCATACATATATTTCATGTTTATAAATTTCATGGTGTCAATTTTTGAAAATATTGTTTTAGAATAAAATGAAATGCCTAGCTTCATCTTCATATATTTGTTTTGTTAATTCATATTTTTCTTTTGGTTGGTAATTTTTAAACATTCACATGCTTATAGGTTTTATAATGGTAATTTTTTTTCCAATTTTAAAGATTTTATTGTTTCAATATTTAGTAACCTTTTTAGTGAATTAAATGGGGGTGCTAACATAAATTCTTTTTTTTATCATTTGAATAGATCCAGCTAGAGTTAATTTAATTTTTTTTGGTGATTTAAATTTCATTTTTTATTTTTCCTATTCATATAAAAAATTAATTTTTTTGTAATAGTATAAAATTCTATGGGTATCTCCTTTATCAAAGGATTAACATTTGTGAATGTTAGAAGCTTTCAAAATTTATAATCTGTCAGGTCATAAAAGGATTTTGTAGAGTAATAAATTTTAATTTAAATTTTCTAAGTATATTTAAAAATTTGTGTGTGTCAATTTTGAATATTATTATAGGCCTATTGAGAAAAGTACCATTTTCAATATTTTTTTCTTGATATAAAATATTGCTGGTTTTAGATTCTTTTATAAATTTCATGTTGCAATATTTCTTGTACTATTTGCCCATTAGTGAATCCCTTATTTTAATTATTTTTATTTATGTTTTAGACACTTTTTATTCTGGGAATTGTTTAATGAAAGTCGTTATCCGTTGAAATAAAGAAAATAAATTCATCAGACTTTTATTGCTCATTCCCGACACTGAAGGAAAAGGGCCGTTAAAGTGGCGAAGACTTGCCAACGAACGCAGATTTAAAGTGGCATCCTGAAGAAAAGATAAGCAAATATTGTCCGAAGCAGTGATTTAGATTGGCGAAGATTTCCGCAACTTATCAATCCCAAAAGTGCCAAGGATAAATCAAAGGAGCGACTTAAAGTAAAACACAAGGTATACCGTATATAACCTCATTGCGGGGTTATATACATCTTTTTCTAATAAACTATTTTTAAAGTATCAATTTTTTATTAACTCTCATAATAAATTGTAGTAATATAGTAAAAAGAGCAAAAGTCTCATCACTCATCACAAAAACGCTTAAGTGATGCAACTCATTCACACGCAAAATTTGGGCACCTCCGCCCCACTATATGTGCACAGGCAACACCCAGTTGTCGAAAGAAACATTGTAAACTCACAATTGCGCAGCAAATTTTTTGAAACTCTCCAGAGAAACCATCGGGTTCACCATCATATGCCTTCCAGACGTTTTTCCCAATGGTCACGTGAAATCACCATTCATACTATTCTTACCCTGAGGCTATGTGTAAGAAACAAACTGGCGTAAGCCTCTCCTCTACTAGAAAGAAGCTCACAAACCTTAACGGCACACCCATACGAAAGCACTAGCCATTTTTCGAAAGAAAACAACTCTATACATTTTCGCGATCGAAATCCATGGCATTGTCATCCACGACAGCGTGGACTCTCAATGTTCGCAGCTCAGCAGCTGAACGGTGTTGGTATAAGGTAGTTGCTAATGTAGACATTAAGACCTAGTCGTTATCTTAATAAGTTAATTCAACATGGTTAAGTTTTTTGCATGGGGACAAATATAATGGTTTAAGTGGAGCTGTCGCAAATACAATCTCAAGTAATTTTTTGTAATACTTTAGCTCTAAGCTGTATGCATTGAGAAGCGCGAGATTTTCCAATTTAAGCCATTGATTGTCAAGGGGTAGAAAATCGCTCATTGATACCTAAACAGAATTTATGGTAACCATGGACTGTAAGTTTTCCAAAATGTAAGGGATTCATGTTTCCTCATGATGTAAGCAAAACTGAGGTTAGCATTGCATATATGAAGTCTTTAGATAATGGCACACCGCGAATGCCATAGCGGAAGACATAAATGGAAGGTAGGGTAGGTTAATAAGAGTGTTGGGAGATTTGTGAGAAGGTAATGCAACGCACTTGCCAAGGCTCTATTCCCATATAGGATAGATAGTAGTACAAATGTATTAAGTTGGAAAAAAAGCCACACACATGGCACTCATAAACCTTTTTCTAGTCCTCCAAAGACTAAATCTTTGTTACCTCTGATCAACCCAGAAGGACAAATTCTCTCTACTTCTAGGCATGCTATACCTATTTCTCCAGTTCACACTAATGAACAAAGGTTATCACATTCCCAAAGTAAAGTTCAGGATTTATCGATTAAAGTTCCATACAACCCTGCTATACCTATTTCTCCAGTTCACACTAATGAACAAAGGTTATCACATTCCCAAAGTAAAGTTCAGGATTTATCGATTAAAGTTCCATACAACCCTGAAACATTTTCAAAGCTCATTAAAAATTTAAGTTATTCTCCTCCTCTAACAATTTTTCCGCAGCTTCTTTCTAATCTTTTCCATGAAGAAGCAGTTCTTGCACCGCAGCACAATTCTCAGGGAACTCTCCCAAAACCCTCTAAGAATTTTTCACAACATTCAGTTCTGTTTAATGAAACTATTTTGTTGCCTCTGCAACCAAAAATTCCCCAAGCTTTCACTAACACATGTAATTATCAAAAAATATCGTCCAAAGTGCTCTCGCAAAATACAACTCTACTAACTCCTACTCAAACTTTCTATGAATCATCTCATTTTTCTAATCTTCCCAAAGATCAAACTTCTATTCTCACTTTGAACTCAAATCTAAGCCCATCGCAGGAAGACCCTCAATCTTCCTTTCTCTCGAAAGAACAAAACTTTCCAACTATCTCCTTTGCGAATCATATATCATCAACACATTCTAAACAAGATTTAGCTTTCTCATATTCTCTCACAACAGGAACTTCTACACTCTTAAATAAAAACAATCAATCTTCACACATTTAAGACTGAAACACATTACATGCACAACTCATTTCCATATGTGAATAAAAACTCAAAAGAAAACTCACACTCAAGCATACAATCACAAACACTTTTAGCACTTTAAAAATTTTTTCTCATCGTAGGTAATTTCAGACATTTTATATTTTGATTTTGAGAAAATAGTAAAAGACAAAATGCAAAAAAAATTTAAAAATTGGTAAGGGTTAAATAAAACTACTCTCAATGCTCTTATAAATTGAAGTTAAAACAAATTTGTTTTTTTAAATTAATAATAACAAAGATGAATTTTTTACAATTTTTATTTTAAAATCTTAAAATCTACAAGTTTTTTCAGTTACTATTTCAATTTTTTTCGTCAAAGTAAAAGTTAGTATAATATAGTTTTCGGTTATGGAAATTAAATGTAATTACTGAAATAGTATCATTTTCATTCCAAATTTTATGGCAATGTCAAAGCACGAATGAAAGAAATTTTCACCGTAAACTTCAATCCAATCAGCACTCAAGCATTTTCAATTGAAACACATTTATTAAACCATGGATTCTTTTTTTTTGCCTCCTTTTTAACGCGAACTTATCTACTGTTCTCACCGCCCCCCTAAGATTATACTTCTTCTTTTTACTACTCTTACAATTTTGACCTAACATAATCACAAATAGTGGCACTTCAAAAGAGATCTTGCAAACATTTATTATTCCTACGTTTGTTTTACGTTCCTTAACCCAGTTACGCAATGGGTTCTCTATAATGTAATATATTTAATCTATTCTCCAATTACAGGTCAGCCCTTTTTGGTCCTGTATGCCAATATATGTGTATGCCTTTACATAAAAAAAAAAAAAATGAACTAATTTATATACATACTATTTCTGTGTCAAACCTTTCTATTCTTATAGCCATTTTGGGCACCCTGACAATCATATATGTTTATAAACAACTTCCAATCAAGAAAATAAACCCCACGTCCATTTTCCTCTGACCAGGGGAACTCTTTACAAAAGAAAACATTCAGATAAATGTCCCTTTTGTAAATGTCAAAAAAAAATTTAAGAGAAAAAGAAAATTAGGAAAACATATCTTTTTCTTTTTATAATTTTTATTATATTTTCTTTCTCCTGTTATCAGAACCTCTGAATCTATATTTTTCTTCTCTCTCGGCGCAGATCCCCGTGCGCAGCCTCGTTATATCCACGTCATCTTAGCTGATAAAATTCTATTATCTCATACTTATGTAATGGTTGCCAATTCGTTATATTTTTGATCGTATAATAATTTTTTTTAGTTAATTCACATTCATTTCATATCCTAAAAACCTTTGAGAATATCTCCTTTTAATCTTTTATTTCAAAGATAGAACGTTTATCTTGTTTTTCAGGTGAAACATAATAATATTATATGCAAATACTTATGAAGATGTTCTGAATATGAGAAAGTCCAAGCTTTTATATTAATAATGTATTTATTAATT
>JABUQX010070876.1:2500-17500 GCA_015478945.1 Trachelipus rathkii
GGATGCAAAAAATGGCATCTGCAGCATCACTTAAATATATTTTATTATATTATATAAATATAGATATATATACATATATACATGTTCTTTAGGGTTAGTTTAGTTATTATTTATAGTTATTAGTTATTTTTTATTCAGATTCATTTTGAGTATTTTTTATTATAGGTGATAGGGTTTTTCTGCGTTTTTTTTCTAGTTTGAATATTTGTTTATGATTTTTTTATATTTGATTATATCACGCTAGTACCCGTTTATTTGGACTGATATTATTTATATATATATATATTTTATTTTTAAAATATTTATATTATTTTATATTTTTATATTCTAAACTATGATATTGTAAGTTTGGTATAGATAAGAATATATATATATATGTTTGTTGTGTTTATGTAGTGTGTGTTGTGTGTGTGTTGTGTGTGTGTATGTATGTGTGTGTGTGTGCATGATTTGTTTGGCGAAATATAAGGTAAAAATATATATATTTCCATATATTTATTAATATTTTCTAATACTTTGAACTCTTCAACCTCCTCTCAGGGTCGTCATTTGCCCTTAACTGAAAATTAAATATAAAAAATATAATAATAATAATAATAATAATAATAATAATAATAATAATAATAATAATAATAATATAATAATAATAATATAATATAATATTTAATATACAAAGTTTTAAAATTTTTAGAAAGATGTGTAATTATTAAAATTTTATTAAAAAAATTTTCTCAAAAAAATAAAATTGATTTTAAAAAAAAAACAGAAAATTTTTACCCTGACTCATCCTATTCCTTGTAGATCCTCAATGATGGGTGTAAGCCGTGTTGTACCTGAGCATGTCCGCACCGGAGTATGTTCGCACCGGAGTATATTAGCACCGGAACATGTTCGCACCGGAGCATGTTCGCGCCGGAGTATGTTCACACCGGAGAATGTTCGCACCGGAGTATGTTCGCACCAAAGTATGTTCGCACCGGAGCATGTTCGCTCCGGAGTATGTTCGAGCCGGAGCATGTTCGCACCGGAGTATTGTTCGCACATAGTATTTCGCCACCGGGCATTGTTCGCAACGAGTATGTTCGCACAAGAGCATGTTCGCACCGAAGTATGTTCGCACCGGAGCACGTTCGCCCCAGAGGATGTTCGCACCGGAACATGCTCGCACTGGAGCATGTTCGCACCGGTTAATGGTGCGAACCGGCTGTTAACTCTTTTGTTGTTTAATCAAATAAGGAGGCGAACCTGTTTGTTAATTCTTTTGACTAAGCAGAGAATCAGTTGTTGAAATTTTGACAGCTCATTACTGGCTATAATCATTTGTGAGTGCAAAGCATCAGGTCTGTAGCCATTAATTTTTTTCGGGGGTAGGGGGGATATATTGTGAACCTTGAAGCTTCTTTACCGTACTCATATAATATTATATATATATATATTATATAATAATATATATAGATATTTATATATATATATATATATAATATATATATATATTTATATAATATATATATATTATAATATGATATATTATATATATATATATATACTGTCCATATAAAACTATTGAAACATAAATTTCTTCGATCAACGGACCCACAAATGATCACATCTTGTGCAGAGTTTTCATATCAAGTTTGAGCACGATTGGAGCATTGATTAACCGGTGCCACTATTCCAAAATTAGTCAAAAAACTCAATTTTCGGCTGGTAACGACGGATCTTTGGCCGTATACTGAACTTCTCTTATTTTCTCATGAATTTATGTCTCAAGAATCATAGGCAATATGTGTTATAAGTATTATATTATATGACATATTTGGATTGCTAATTATAAGTTTGAACCGAGCTATAACAGCCTTGTCATCAAAAACGTGACTAGGAACCCTTATTAACGAACTTATGATATGAAAATTATTAATGTTCAAAGATGATTTTTGATGGAATATGACAGGATGTTTTTGTTTTTACTAAATTTTACAATATGTAATTTACTTCAATATAATTAATACGATTGCAAATATATATTATATATATATAGTATATATATATAATATATTATATATATATATGTACATATATTATTATAAGTACATGATAAAGGCAACCTTGTATATAATAATAAGTATAGTATATATAATAACTGATAAATTACTATCTATATTATCTTCAAAGTTATGCATCATTCTTCTAGAGTCATTATTTACAGATGTGTGTATCACTACCTATTCGGTCATAACTAATGCTTATTTCATATGAGTAGCTAATATTATATATGTTGATATAACTGCCTTGATTAAAACTAGTTGGTCGTAATCCAGAATATCTTTTTTTCGGGGGCGGGTCCAAACACACAATCGTTTCTTTACTCATTATTTTATATTATAGAGTATGAGATAGGTTTTATTTAGTAGTCGGATATTTAAAATTATATTATATTATATATTACTATCTATAGGCTATAGTATATGACTACTACTAGCTATATATAATATATATATATATTATAATTATTATGATATAAAACTATATATACTATATATATACTATATATATATACTATATATAAAGTGGAAGGTTAAAATATTAAATTCCTAAAGAAAATGGGATAAGAATAAGTGTCATTTTCTTAAATGTAATTTAAATCATCCCCTCCCTTCTAATTTTTAAACTCTCGATCGCATGCAACATGGAGTGATGCAAAGTCCGAGATAACATCTTCAATTATTTAAATTTCAAATATTTTCGTATGTATGTAGAAGGGTGCAAGTCTAATAAGTCCTTTTATCTCGCAATATCCGTAAGTGTCTGCCTCAATGTAGGTTTTCCAAGAAGTCGAGTAGTTGAATAAGGGGCGGGTTTCCTTTCTACTTGAAAGCATTAAAATCACGGGTAAACATTGCCAAGTATTTGCAACAAGATGCTCAAATTATTTTTGAATTGTGAGAACTGGCGAACAAGAAACTAGTCCATCTATAACGGTTTTTGGGCGACCCTGTCTGTGATGCCATTTCAACTTCCAAAAATCACAATTCTGCTTTTACTAAATCTTCTTTGGGTGTTTCGAGATCCTGGTTTTATATAATGTTACATCTTTAACCTTCTCATATGGCACATTTATATCCCGTTCGGTAATGACAAATTGCAAAGAAAATTTAAACTCTTCTCTCCTAATGGCCTGATGAATTTAAATCATCCCATTAAAATGGTATATCCTGGGGGAAATCGGTGTGCGATAAATAGAGACTCTGTGGGAGTACGGTAAGTAGGCTAAATGTGTGGGTCTGTATTTTGGAATTTGTTAATTCTTATGCATAAATTTTCAATATTTCAGTTTCAGATTCAGATGCCGCTTACTATTTTCTTTTGGCAAAAATCAAGGGATGAAGATTCTGAATGTTTATAGCACTGTATTCTTCCGGTTTCAATGTGTAAGTTATATTATGATTCTTTACTCGAGATTTGTTTCGCGAGGACAGCCGCACGAATATTAATTATAAATAAATTTCAACTTCATGCACTTTTTATTATTTATTTATTATTTGGCTATTACTATTATAAATTTTTTAGTGTGCCATAGAAATTTTCGGGTTATTGCCCACCTGATCACCTCATAAACTCCCGGCTCCCCTAAATATCTTCAACTCGTTAATTTGCAATGAGGTTATTTAGTATTTATTTCGAATATAAAGGTATTGAATAAGGAGTATTAAGTACGTGATGATTATATAATTATATATGGATATTATGTTGTTTATGGGTATTTTGAGTTTTCTATTGATTATATATCTATATATGTATTATAGTACTGATTCTTTCTCTTACTATAATATAGAATATAATAGGTTAGTGTATTATAGTATATTATATATTTATGTATGGTAGCATTATTATGTTAGCTTTATGTGTATATATCATCTTAAGCTTTCATTAGGTACGTTATATATGTTCTTCTGTCAATGATTAATTGCATTTTGTTGGTTTAGTTCTAGTTTATTAGTTGGACTTTGGTATATGGTATTAGATGGTATGAGTAGTTTAGTTTCATATAATTTATCGTATTATTACTATACATTAATTAAAATTATCTATTAATAATATAATATAATGTTTATATATAGTATATGGATGCTCTTGTTACCCGTCTCTGTAAGGTTGTTAGACTTTACTCGTGATATTATAAGTGCTATACTATATACCTCTCTGTTCGTTAAAGCAGCTTTGTGAAGGGGCCTATATTACTTTATTACAGAAAGGTATGAATTAGTTATTTATCTATTATATATTTCCAATTATATATTTACTAGTATGAGTATATATAATTGATTAGATATTTATCCATATCATAGATGTACATTATAATATATAATTGTAGATATTATTTTTTCACTATTATAGATTATATTTAAGAATACTATTTATCGTGACCGATGCTAAATTTTATGGAGTATATATCTCTTGATATATATTACCGTAGATTATGATGATAGTATACCGTTATTATGTTATAGGTACCGACTATAACTATTTTGCACTACTATTTCTCCATGCTATTTCACTGATATATATCTCTGTGATATGAAAGCGGCGCCATTATAGTGGATTTTTTGCCATCTCCAAGAAGTTTCTGAAGCACGAGCCCGCTCACTGACTCATTATAATCCATAGGTTTTACTTTCTTCGTAAAGTCCTTCTCACATCGCTATATTCGGCTTATCTTCATGTCTCATAAAATCCGATCCCATTATTGTATGTTCATTATAATATTAGATTGTAATTTGTATTGCTATAGAGAATGTTGAGATGTCGTTAATTTCATATTATTTATTTTTTGTCTGTTTGTGTATTATAATTTTAAGTATTATAGTATATAGGAGCTATTCTTATATGTATATAGTAATATCCATATATATATACCCTATCTATATATACATACCGTCACTAGTTTGACTTATATTGTGTTGTATTATATAATGGTTAGTTTATATTTTTATTATATTTACTTAGATATATATATTAGTATTATAGGTCTTTGGTTTTATTAAATGTTTTGTAAGTTATTGTAGTGTATGTATTATTATATATATTTAGTATTTAAATTATTCTCTTTTTCCTATTACATCCAATTAATCTTAGTCTTATGTTCCTCTGATTTACGCTTCATACTTCGAAACTTATGAACTTCCCTAAGTAGGAGCCGCAACAGATATCAGTTGTCGTGAAGTCTTTCTCGGCCTCTAGGAGGTGGTTCGTATTGGGGGGACTTTTTCGTCCCCCCTCTGTCCCCGCATCGGCTCGAGCCCCCCTAAAAATGGTCGAACAATTACTTCTTCTATTTTATAGGCTTTAAATATTATAAATTTCTTGGAAGATATTTTATTCTCAATCAAAAATAAACTGATCTATCAATTGTTTTTGGGGAGCTTTTAAACGATCAGACCGTATACACTTAACACCTGAATATATTCAGTTCAATTATATTATTGGTAGTTATATAGCTTAATTATGTTTATATATATCGTGTTTTGGTGTAACTTTAGTATCTAGGTTATATTTTTTAGGTTCTATATATATATATAATATATATATTTTATATATATTATTATATATTATATTACTAGTTTTAATTATACTTTATATTATGATATAAATGTAATTAGGATGGTTAGGTAAGTTTTATCCGGATTATTTATGGTAGTATATATAGTTATATTTGAGTATGCTTTCCGATAATCGAAATATGTATTATTTTTATTATATTTGAAATAGTTGTCAAATCATTTATTTCAGAGTAAAAATACCTTACGGCCCAAAGCCGTGTTTATTTGTAATTTATTGCCTTTGCAGAAAAACATGCCTAAAAGGCATTGAGGGAATTGCATAGTCCATATTTCTTTTATATATTTTTATGTTTGTATAAAGTTATCCAAAATTGATCGAGTGGTATATCTTTATTTTTCATGGTCTTTTTAAGGATAAAAATTTAAACCCTCCTCTTGCTCTGCTCTAAAATAAAAATCCTGGTATCTTATTCATGTATAACGTTAAAGGTATAAATCCACAATTCCTATTTAGATCAAATGCCGTTATAATGTATAAAGCCTGTGTTACAACTTATTTAAGTAATAGTATTTTAGTAAATTGAATACGGAATATAAATATACAATTCATAGTAAAATGTATATTAATATATATACTTATCCTAAAGAAAATAGTTAAACTAATTTCAGTTTCTCGTAGCGTGTGTGCGCTCTATTGGGTCTTGAATTCTTCAGATAAGTTTATCTGGAGGTCTGCTAATTATGGTTGTCTAGTTACTAGCTATTAATTCTTTTTAATTGTTCCCGTGGTGGCATTTCATTCTACTTGGGTTTCTTTTCTTTGTAAAGGAATTTTGTTGGATTTCGTTATTTTTTTGAGTCTCGTTTATAGTTGCGAGTCCTGCTCTTAACCTCTGTTGTTCGTTTCTATTTGCATGTGCTAATCTGGCTTATTAATATGGTATTGAAGGTAGAAATATTATAATTGGTAGTATGTTTCTACTGTTACAATAAATTCAAAGAAATTAAGAGAATGTTACATTATTATCGGGGAGGCTTGCAGGCCCGAAGTTCCTTTAGGATAGGGCATCCACTATATATATTAAAGAAAATAGAATGTGCACCAGCGAAGGCGGATGGATATAGGTATATAGTATATGATATATAATAATATAGTATAGGTATAGTAATAGTAGTTATGATATAGGTAATAGTATATTTATCTTACCGTAACCCGTCAACTAGAAATTTATATGGGTAATAGTTAGTTTTACTATTTGTTAGTGTAGTTATATTATACATATATAGTAGTATATTTTAGGATATAAAAACTAATAGTTTATTATAGAGGTGTTTATTATATAATATTATATATGAGAAATCCTGGAAGGCCATTCATGTCTTTTGCATTAATATTTGTGGGTCAATTTGCATCTTTTAATTTTTTTCTTAAATGTATTTAAAATCTATTATCTGTCTCCAGCATAACTTATTTAGAAATTAACAATTGAAATAATTTTTAATCAACCACATTTTTTCCTTTTAAATCATCATTTTCATTATTTCTGATTTACTTATTTATCTGTTTATATATTTATTTATTTATTTTTATTGTAAAGAATATTCGAATATATCTTAAATATCAATATTAGCTTATGCGAATGCATTCTATTAGTCAAGTTGGCAACTGTAATAAAAATTATATTAATTATGATAGCTAATTAATAACAAGCATTCCTTTACAAAATTTTACTTAGTTTTCTCTTTTTCACTTTACTTTAGTTTTTGTTCTATGGTTTGAGCTTTATTAAATAATAAATATAAATTCAATGTAATTTTTGTTAATGACGTGTACCTGTTGTTGTTTTGATATGTGAAGCCTTTCTACCTGTTACGCTGATCGTTGACAGTTCTTTAATATTCACCTTATGAGTCTGGTATTACGAACAGATTAGCGGTATATTTCAAAGAGCCGCTGTAACAACGTGTGCAAAAATGAAAAAATATATTATATCTTTTATAAATTTAGCGTTATTTTTTACATTAATATCCTCACAAAATGTTCATAAAAGATTTGAATATAAATATAGTTTTAAAGGTCCTTATTTAGCACAAAAAGATAATCAAGTACCTTTTTGGACTTATAGTGGTAGTAAGTAAATTTTTTATTTATAAATTATCATTATTTTCATAGGTAACTACAAAAATTCTATAAAAACCATTCAAGTTGCCTCCATATGCTTACTTATTAGACCGTTCATCATGCACAAGCTTTCCGGGTGACCTTATTATTAATTAATTTTAGTACTTTCTGGTAAACTTACATAAATTCTTTCACTTCTTAAACATATTCAATTTGAAAGTTGATCCTGATAAATTATAATACTGTAGATTTAATGATATGGTCGGTATGGAAAACATTAGGAAAGTGAAAGTTTGCCTATTGTTATTATATATATAATATATATATATATATAATATATATATATATATATATTATATATTATATATTATATATATATTATATTATATATTATAATATATATATATATATACGGATTATATATATATATATATATATATATATATATATATATATATATATATATATATATATATAATTAATATATATATATATATATATATATATATATATATTATATATATATATACATTATATACTATATTATATATATATATATAATATATATATATATATAGAAAATTTAATAACACAGGATAATAAATTTCTGAAAAAAAATTAAGTTGAAAACAGAACATGTTCTAAAATAGGTTTGATATATATTAAGTATATATATATATATATATATATACATATATATATATATATATATTATATATATATATATATATATAATATAGGATATACTATATATATATAATATATAGAAAGAGAGGGGTAAGAGTGGATGGATTCAAAAATGGGGTAAGAAAGGAAATCCTACTTTTAACTTGAAGGAAACATGATATTTGAAAAGTTAAACCTGGGTTTGTTAGCTCATTTCTTATACTAATAAATATATTATTATCATCTAACTCTGATATACCATGCAAAAGTAGTGCCTGACAAAGTAGCATGCTATAGAAATGGAGGGGGAAAATCTCGATTTCAACTCTGACAAATAAGGGTCTACAGACCAAACTAATGAGTTTTGAAACCAAACCGGGGCAAAATTGGAAAGCTTGGGGTACCCCCAATTGACCATTAACAGCTTGAGTTTCTATTACTTCCCAAAAAAAAATTTGGGGGATAATGGGGGATAATCTGTTTTACCCCTGAAAAATTTTTTTTTGGGGGTAAGCATGGAATGGTATTTGTTACATTTTATCCCTTCCATTTTTTCCCTTCCAAAAATTTTAAACATTATATATATATATATACATATATATATATTTATGTATATATACCCTACCTGTGTACAATTATTTTGCCAATAAAGTGCTTTTCCATTCTTCCCCCTTATATTTTCATTCTCACCCCAAAAACCAGTATGTGTATTTGGGTATCAGATAGTTGACTAACAAGTGCAACTTCTGCTGTGGCTTGAGGTAAGCCGAGGAGAGTTTCCTCAGCCTGTCCCTCAAGTCCCCCCAAGGACCATTTTGCTACACCAGAAGACGTGACCCAAACTCTTAGGTATTTGTAAACACCTGTCGAGTTCGTCCCTTCGGCCACGAATGGAGTGTGGTTGTGGACAAACTTTTTGCCCATCCCCAGCCAATACAGACCAACCAATGCGGTTGTGGAACCCAAACTGAAGACCCAAAGATCTCGCTGCCCTCACCAGAGCAACCAGGTTTGCTTGCATTCCCAGCCGTGAAGAGGCTAGGAGCACTAAGTCATCTGCAAAGGCCAGCGATGACACCTGCTGGCCCCCCATACGGACACCCACATCAGTGGATGTTTGCTTCAAGATGTAATCCAACGCAACATTGAACAAAACAGGCGAGAGAGGGTCCCCTTGGAGGACGCCTCTGCCCTGCTTCACCCAGTCGGTCCCCACCCGAACATGGGTTTCCTGGTAGACCGATCTTAGGTATGCAACTAACGAGGGAGCCAAACCTAGCCCCTCCAAAAGCGAAAGAAGCCCGTCATGCGAAACCGAATCAAAGGCGCGCTTGAAGTCGATGAAAGTGACATACAAGTCATGCCTACACTCAAACCTTGTTTCGAAGACCTTCTGCAGAAGGTAAATATTTTGGGACCTAGACTGGCCGACCTGAACCTAGATTGAAAAGGGTTGTGGTTAACCGACCCCAATCTCCTAGTCAGGATCTTGTGGAGCAGCCGTACCACAATCGGAAGGACAGAGATTGGTCGGAACTAACTAAAATCCACAGGCTCGGGAATCTTGGGAACGAGAGTAACTCGCCCCCTCAGAAGCCCGGGCTGCGGGTATGCTAGAAGGCCATTAAGGATGTTAAGGAGATCCCCCCGCCTGAAGTTCTCCAGGTCTTGGAAGGAAAATCCATCAACTCCTGAGGCACCGTTCCTGCTGAAAGCACTCATCGCCCACTTGAGCTCGTCGACGAAGATCCAAGCGTCAGCAGACGACAGGGCCTCAGCATTCTGGCCAACCGACAATGGTGCTGTCAGTCAACCCCGGTAACTCCATCGTGTCAGGTATTCGCGCCACTCCATACACACAGTATTAGGTGGCACTCTATGTTCCACGAACGCTTCCCTGTCCGTAACAAAGCTTAGCGCCTTCCATTTATCACGATAACACGGATTGGAGCTCAGCATACTTTCGCCGCTTTCTTTGGGCTCTAGAGCAGGGAGCCTAACTGGCTCGCCTGCATACGGGCGACCCCGGTCCTCCAAGTCGAGGAATTGCTTAAAACCTCGACGAGAAAGCAGCAGCCGGAGATCCTCCTCCGAGAACGGAGGAGGACCCCGCTCTTCACGCAACAACTGAACCTCAGCATCATCGTCCCCAGTCAAATCAACCACTTCGACTAGACGGTTCGGAGGGACAGCAGGGTCCACCAAGACCTCTTCCCCAACCCGAACAACGTCAGCGAACGGAACTACAAGGTCTACAATCGGTGCCTGCGCCCCATTGTTAAGAGGCGCAGCGGCCTGTTCACGTCTCAGACGAGCTACGGTGTCTTTGTAGACAGCTGACTTCCTCTTACCCCTGATTGAATCAAGGGTCCGCGTTGGGAATGCAGCGAAGAGAGCTTGGTTCATGAACCGCACGTTCAACCCCATCAGCCGGACCTCCTCCCTCGCCATGAGGGTGATTTCCTCGTCTGACCACGTCATGTACGTCTGCCCTGCCTCCTGCAGGACAGCCCGATCGTATTCTTCGCGATGCGCCCGCTGGAAGTGGACACGCATCCCTCCGTAGGTCCGTAACACCAACCGGCAGACAGGACAGCACTCGCGAGCCAGCTGCTCCATGTCTACCAATCCCACAACCTTATCTACCCTAAGGGGAGATTACCTGAGGGAGTAGATGGAAACCAGGGGCTCGAAGCCCAAAAAAGGTACGTGGGAGCCGGGACCAGAGTTAGCTCAGTGACCACTTGGTCGAGCCCGGAACAGACAGGTCACTCCAATAAAGAGAAACCTGCCCAGAGGGGGAAGCCCCTAACAGCCGAAGAATCGCCCAAAAGGGCGAACCACGGCCAAAGGGAGGATCCCGCTCAAGCAGACACAATTTCCGGCGGTGCCACTGTGGAGGCCTCTAGTTAGTAATCAACTGAAAACCTTCCAATTTTGGCTTGGCCAAAAATTAGTGATGAATTGATGAATGAAATTAATTGAAAAGTATATTAAAATCTCTCTCTCTCTCTCTCTCTCTTCTCTCTTCTCTCTCTCTCTCTCTCTCTCTCTCGTCTCTCTCTCTCTCTCTCTCTCTCTCTTCTCTTTCTCTTTCTCCTTTCTCTTTCTCTTTCTCTTTTCTCTTTCTCTTTCTCTTTTCTTCTTTCTCTTTCTCTTTTCTCTTTCCTTTCTCTTTCTCTTTTCTCTTTCTCTTTCTCTTTCTCTTTCTCTTTCTCTTTCTCTTTCTCTTTCTCTTTCTCTCTCTCTCTCTCTCTCTCTCTCTCTCTCTCTCTCCTCTCTCTCCCTCTCTCTCTCTCTCTCCTTCCCTCTCTCTCTACTCTCTCTCTCTCTCTCTCTCTCTCTCTCTCCTCTCCTCTCTCTCTCTCATCTCTCTCTCTCTCTCTCTCTCTCCTCTCTCTCTCTCTCTCTCTCTCTCTCTCCACAAAAGGGGGTCAGAGGGTTCAACCTCCCAAAATTATTTAAGGGATCAAAATTTTTGATTAATAATAATAAGACCGCATCATGGCGTAGGAGGTTGACTCCCCAACTCTCATGTGAGAGGATGCTGGTTCAATCCTCTGTGTGCAATTGAGAGTTTTATCTTTCCTGGAGCGGCAAAAATTAAAACAACGCGAACATGTTGCGTGGCTTGCTTGTTTGGATAGCCGGCCTTAAAGTTTTGATTTCCAGTAATCCCCGTGTTACCCTCTGAAAAAGGGATAAAGCACGTTAAAAGAAAGTTTTTATTAATAATAATAATGAGGGAGCTGTAATCGTTGATGGATGAGCAGGTTCATTCTTCAACTAAATTTTTCTCTCCTCATAATCAATGGTTCTAGTTGTTGCAATTGTATCTCTGGCCATTGTCAGGCTATAGACCAGTGACGTTTATTCGGGAGTGGAAAATTCTTCGTTCTCCTATCACTTGCTAATTTTCATTCAGCTAGAAATCATTGCAGGGATACTCTGACGAGGAATGCGGGCTTTCATCAAATGAAAGTGCGCTAACCTCCTTGGTTCTCCTACTGACAAATCTTCTCGGCCTCTGCAAAACATCTCTAGCAAACTTCTGTAAATCTGCCTTTCCTCCTCTTATTCGATCTGATGATTCTGTTGCTAATTTCTCCAACTGAAAAGGCCAATTTCTTCGGCCTCCTATTTTCTCCCAACTCAACCCTGGACGATTCTGGCATTCCTCTTACTACTCATTCTCCTCTCAAGTGTCCTATGCCTTTGCCTGTTGATTACATTGATCAGGTTGCAGGGGCTCCTGAAATTATGAACCGTAGGAAGCGGTGGCCCGGATGGCATCTTCCTGAGTTTTGAGGAAGTGTTGCTTTGTTATGCTATCCGCACCCCTCGGGTCAATTATACTCTGGTCTCAATTACTTAGCACTTTCACTCAGTTTGGAAGTCGCACATGTCCAAAACCTATTTTCCGAAAAAAAGGAAAGCCGCTCTTATTTCTATCGCCCTTATAGCTCTCACTTGTATTCTATCTAAGAATTTTGAAACCCTTCAACTCTCACTTCTTAGATCATCTGGGAAACTCATTCTGATTGCCCAGTACGGCTTTCAGCGTCAAGGTCTACATGGTGATATTACCTTATCTTAACCGATTAATGGTTTTTCACCTCTTAGGAACTTATGGGGAGGACATATACAACATTTGACTGAGTTATGGAACGCGTCACTGCCTCTCCAAGCTCCCTCTTTGGGCTTCCCTGTCTCTTGCTTACTTATGTGATTTCTTCATTGTCGCTCAATGTTGCTGTGTGTTGATGGGGCTACTCTTCTTTTTTACCAATTTAGATGGTGTTCCTCAGGGCGTTCTGTCTTATCTCCTACTTGATTCCTACATTTCATTAATGATTCTCACCTTGCACCTTTTAACTTGTATTTCACTCATATGCCGATGGACTTGAACCCTTTCATTCTTCAACTCATATCAATCCTGCTTCCTCTTTTACTTCTAGAATTCACTCATCATAATCTTCTGAATTCTATTCTTGCTGATCTGGATAGAATTCCAGGTATGGTTTCTTTAAATTTGTGAATTGCAACTTTTTTTAAACTAAATTCCTAAAAATCTCCTTCTCCAGAACATTTCCCAACTTCTTATCTTTCTCGACGTTCTATCATATATCCTGTTGACAATATAAACATCCATTGGCCTTACATAAACAAAAAAAATGTTTTGGAAACCTCACATCACAACGGTTGCTAGTGTGGCCTCAAAGAAACGTAGTTCTGTTTGACTGCGTGATTTTCCTCTTCATATTGCTCCAACCATAAGAGTCTCAACCTACCATGCTTGGAGTACTGCTTCTTCATATCTGAGGGGGGGGGCTTCTGGGTTTCACCCGCCTTTGGACAGGCTTCGAGTCAAAGGGCTAATTTTTAATAACTGTTCTGTACTTTCCAGTTCACTGGACCCTCTATCTTTGCGGCTCGATGTTGGTGTTTTATCTCTATCCTAGTAGGTCGCAGAGTGCCGGGTGCATCGAGGGAACTTATCACATCGCGACCACTACCTTTATGACAGTCCCGTAGCACAAGCGGGTACTGTATCTTGCGCACGAGTTTTGTTATGAACAATTGGTAACTCCAGGCTCAGTTCGCTGTCGTGCTTCCTTCTTTCCCACCACCTCTTTTCTGTGGAATTCTTTTCCATCTGTATTTCCTGTGAATTATCACCTCACTTTAAAGCCTGCATCTTGGCTCATATGCGGTAATTTGCGCTAGATGTGAACTTTTGAGTGCTACTAACACACCCTCCTGAATAGAGCTCTGCTGTGAGTTGGTTGGGTGACAACTGTAAAAAAAAAAAAAAAAATTTGGAGTGGTCAGATATGTGGCAAGTCAATCTGAAGTTCCTACTCACTCACCCCATCCAAAACATCACTCAGATTATCCAGAAAATTGCACCCTCTTCAACATTACCCTCAGATGGACCATATGTCGCAAAACCACACAAATTTTGACCATTTCAACTTAAATTTCTAAACTTTAGGAATTCTTAGTACTCATGCCAAAATCTACCATAGCTCTCTACTACAAGTTACTCATCAGAATTGCAAATCATTCTATCCACCCTCTCATTCCTTTCCACACCAAACACAAACACATTCACAACCACACCACTCATTTTCACTGTTTAGTTTCATCTTTGTTTCGAGTCACAGTCAGCAAATCAAATTTGCCCTTATTTCTAAATACTCCATCACCTCTCTCCTCTTCCTTCCTTCAATATTAGTTCCTCTGACATTCCATTACCCATAAAATTATTACATTTTGCTTTGAAAGATAGAAGGCTGCTTACGGCGCATCACGACCTATCTCTCTAGGCATGCATTATCATATCCTGGCAAAAAATAAGTGGTAGTGGGCAGCCAGCATAACTACCACCGTCCCTTAATTGCATTCTCCGATACGCAGGATATGCAATGTGGGCAAATTTCTCCCCAGGACAGAATATAAGGGATAGGGCATTGTCTGTAAGATGTTGTCTATTAAAGAGGGGGGTGTGGATATAAGTATGTGGATATGATATGTGGATAAAAGGTGGTGTCTCTAAGATGTCTGGAGGATGAGTGTGGATATGAACTCAAAAGACAGAAAAAGGCGAACTATTAGGCACTGGAATGTTATACTATAATAATAATAAATAGT
>JABUQX010070877.1:0-10000 GCA_015478945.1 Trachelipus rathkii
TAAATAAAATAAATAAATTTAAATAAAAATAATATATATTATATATATATATATTATATATATAGTATATATATATATATATAATATATATACTATATATATATATATATAATATATTATATAGAGCAGAGAGAGATAGAGAGAAAGAGGAAGGAGAGAGAAGAGAAAAGGAGAGAGAGAAAGAGAAAAGCGTAAAGTGTTAGTGTTTGAGGAGGAGAAAAGAGAGGAGAGAAGAGAGAGCGAGGAGAGAGAGAGAGAGAGAATGGGTAAGGAGAGAGAGAGAGTAAGGGGTAGAGAGGAGAGAGGAGAGAGGAGCAGGTATCGAAGGAAGAGAGACTAATTGGAGATAGGTAAAGAAGAGAAGAATCGGTGTAGGAGAGTAGAGAGAGAGAAGAAAGAGAGGGAGAGAGAGAGAGAGACGAGATGAGAAGGCGAAGACCGCCGAGACGAGAGAGAGAGAGAGGAAGAGAGACGAGAAGGAGCACGGAGTAGTTAGAAAAGTTCGTCTTGTAGATTTTTAGAGTCGCCCGCGCTGATATATATATATATATATATATATATATTATTATATTATATATTATATATATAGTATATATATATATAAATATATATATATACTATATATATATATATATATATATATATATATATATATATCTGAATCTCCCATTTAGGAGTAACTCTATTTTCTTGTATCTTCAAGAAGTGAATATTCTTTTTAACATTTGATTTCGTATGTAAATATTAGGACTATCAATTAATGCATGATAAATTTTATTGTTCTTTTTTATTTATTTTTGACTGACTGAATATTCATTTCACCATTCAAATCTTTCCTTTGACATCTTGAAATATATATATATATGTATATATATTATATAAATATATATAATATATAATATATATATATATAATTATATATATATATATATATATATAATTTATATATATTATTATATATATATATATATATATATATATTATATACTATATATATATATATAATATATAATATAAATATATAGTATCTATATATATATACTATATATATATATATATATATATATATATATATATAATATAATATATATATATATATATATAATATATATATATTATATATATGACAGGACCCCATGGTGCTGATTTTATCAGCCCAGTATGGCCGCTTCTTTTTGTGAGCCGTGGTGGGTCCTGTACACTGACTCAAAAAAAATTAATATATATATATTATATTATATATTATATAATATATATATATATATATACTATATATATATATATACTATATATATATAACTATATTATACTATATATCTTTTACTTGTCTTATAATACTTACTACCCTTGAAAATTATTGTCAATAGAGCCTTAAGGACTTACAATTTTCTCAGATCGTCAACTGTGACTGTTGATTCTATATAAGAACATTCTAAACAAACTAGCAGAAGGTTGATGACTAAAGGAAGTGGTTTGATAGTCTGGACTCTGGACTATAGCTGCTATTATTTGAACAATCTAATGAACTTAATTGAGTGACGACCGGAATATTCAAGTCCACAAGTGATTTGTTGTTTTTTTACTAAAATCCTACTAACTAATGCTTGATATTTGGTGGTATGAAGAATTTTTTTTTCACCTTTCTTAAGGGTTACCACTTAATGCGCAGGCCCGAACCTCGGTCCTAAGCGCATATGGTTGTCGCGGTTAGGTTTCTTCTTACACCGAGAACCATTCTCAATATTCTGGCGCTCTGTCTTATTATAATCGAACTCATTTCTAAAGTAGTCACTTCCACCGGCAGTCTATCTATGTACTGTTGTAAGCTTTTTTTAATCACTCCCATGCTTCCAATTACCACAGGGATAACCTCTGCTCTGTCTATGTCATTCCACATTCCTTGTAATGAGTATTTCAGTCTTTGATACTTAATTTCCTTTTCTCTTTCATATGCTGATACTCTGCCGTCCCATGGTATCCCTATCTCTATAATGTATGCCTTTCTTTCTCTTTTATCTTTTACTACAATATCCGGCCTGTTATGTGCTATAGGAACATCTGTGGGGATGCTATAGTCGTATAGTATAAGTGCGTGGTTATTTTCTTCTATTGAGTTTGGGTTGTGTTCCCAATATTTGGATGCTTCTATTGTTATTTTGTATTTTTCACAGATTCTGAAATGGATTAGTTTACATATTGTATTATGTCTTTCGGTGTATTGCTGACGACGGAGAAGTGTTTCACAGCTTGATAGTATATGGCTAACTGTTTCCGGATATTCTTTGCACATTCGGCATTTGTTTGATATATTCTCTTTCTCTATCTCTCTCTTTGAACCAATTGGTCGTTAATGCATAAATCTTGATGCCCCTATAATTGTTCCTCATCTTTCTTTTCTTAGTTACCTCTGGCATTTACCTGCTTTCTATTGATTTTTTCTTTATCTAATATACACCTGATCGAATAATATTTTTGTATTCCTTTGCAAATGCGTGTTCCTTCCAATTATTTTCATGTTTTTTCCTTCTTGCTTTTCTGTGCTCATTTCTTAGGTGTTTCATCTTTTCCTTCTTTGTCATTCCTTCTGTTGTTGGATCATCGTTAGGGATATCATTAACTCCGTAGGGTAATCTCTTATTTCTTTGGCTGTTAAAGATGTTTCTCATCGCTTTCTCTGTGTTTGGCTCCTTCACCCATCCGATAATTTACTGTCTAACTTTCTTCATATTCAGGTTGTTAATCCGATCACTTCCTCTCTATATATTTCATCTATTTCCTGAAGTCCCATTCCACCTTGATCCCTGGGAACATACAATCTTGCCAGGCATTGGTTCTTATATGTCATTTTATGGGCGTGGAGCATTTTTCTTGTTTTAATATCCAATTTATTTAAATCTTCTTGGGACCAATCAATTATTCCGAATCCATACGACAGTACTGGTACTGCCAATGTTCTTATTGCTTCAATCTTAAATTTGCTTTTCAATTCAGATTTTAATATTAGTTTCAGTCTCTTCTCATATTCCTTCATCAGCTTTTCCTTCATTTTCTTATGTTCTATTTTTTCACATTCTTCTATTCCGAGGTACTTATAGGTGTCTCCCTGGTCTAGTTGTTTAATGATCTCGTCATTTATTCTAATATTTCCACTGTCAATTCTTTTTCCTTTCTTCAACTCCAGAAACGCACATTTATCCAGTCCGAACTCCATTTGTATGTCACTCGAAAACTTCTTAACTACCTCTATCTGTTCTATTGTTTGTCGTTTGTTTGGGGAGTATAGTTTGATGTCATCCATGTAAAACAAATGCGAGATGTTTTTCCCTTTCTTTTCATTTCTTGATCCTATTCTATACCCACTATGCAAGTTATTTATTAATGAACTTAGTGGGTTTAACGATAGTACAAACAGCAATGGGGATAAGGAATCCCCTTGGAATATTCCTCTCCTTATTTTTACATTATTTATTTTCATCGTACCATTTTCATGATGTAGTTTGATATTTATCTTCCATTCTTGCATCACTTTTCCCCTAAACTCTCTTATCTTATTATTGATTTTGTAGATTTTTAATACCTCTTTGATCCATGAGTGAGGCACACTATCATATGCTTTTTTGTAATCAATCCAAGTCATGCTTAAGTTCTTCTGCCTTTGCCTACTGCCTTCTAGGATCATTTTATTTATTAGTAGTTGATCTTTTGTCCCGTGACTTCTTGTCCGTTGACTTCCCTTACTGCATCCTTTTTGTTCTTCTGCTATTATATTATTTTCTATTGTATGTTTGTATATTCTTTCTGTAATAATTGCTGTTAATATTTTGTATGTAGTTGGTAGACAAGTAATTGGTCTATATTTTCCTGGGTTTTGTGTTTCCCCTGTTTTAGGGATAAGGATTGTTTCTCCTTTGGTCATCCACTCAGGTATTTCAGCTGTTCCGTTCAGAATTCTATTGAAGCACTTTGTTAAAGGTTCTCTTAGTACTGTAATTTTTTTTAACCATATATTTTGCACCATGTCTGGTCCAGGTGTTTTCCAGTTACTGGTACGTCGTATCATTTCCATCACTTCCCTTTCGGTTAGTGGTTCAAATTCCATCATTAATTTCTTCTATTTGGGGGCTCCTTCTTGTTGTTTCTATCCATTCCGCCTCTTCATTATGTGTTCGTTGGTCTTCATATATACTCCTCCAAAATGCATCTAGTCTCTCTCTTTCAGGTGGTTTATCAACTTTTATATTTTCACCTCTCAACTCTCTATAGAACTTTCCTTTATCTGTCTGGTACATTTTGTTTTGTCTTTTTCTTTGTTCTTCTTTCTTGTATGTACTTAATTTTTTTGCTTTTGGTGGAAATGGCTTTCTGCTACTGATTGCGTGTGTTACTCGATTTCTGCCTCTACTTCTTCTTATCATATTTTGTGCCTGTCTGATTTTACTTTCTATTCTGATGTTTCCTTCTTCGTATTCTTTTATCAGTGATATTTCTTTTCTAAGTCTCGCTATGTCTCTCTCTAATCTAATTTTCCATGGCGGTTTTTTTCCTTCTTTCTTCCATTTGTTCTATTTTTCTCAAATATTTTCCCTCCCATCAAATCTGTTATTGCTCTTGCTGTTGCATAGTATAACCTGTTCACTTCTGAGATATCGCATCTCTCAGGTAGTAATCTTGGTAATACCCTGTTTGCTATTCCGGCATATTTATTTATTTTCATCCAATTATCTATTTTATTTATTCCTTTTCTATCTTCCATGTTGGTATTAATATCTTCATCTCTATAGTGGGCTATTTTGCTTATCATCTCTTCTTCCTCCTGCATTCTATCCCCGTTTTCGTTTCTATCATTTTCAGTCATCTCATCTTCATCTTGTTCCTCTGTTTCTTCATAGTGGCTTCCTGTATCTGAATCATTATTACTTTCACTATCTGTTCTGTTCATTATTTCTTTGTTTAGGATTTCAGCAGCCACTGATATTTCTTCTCTTACTATCTCTGTCTCATCCAACTCCCCATCTATTATCTCTTCATTATCTGTCATTTTATTTTGTTCTTCTAAACTTTTCTCTGTATTTTTTCCAGTTTTTATTCTATTCCCTTGATATAGTGTTTCTTTATTTTTCTGTTTAATATGTTCGATCATTTCTGGTGTGATCTGAATTTCATTCTTAATTCTCTCCTTTGCTCTGCGTTCTATTTCCTTCAGTCTTCATATGTAGGTAACGTAGCTTTTCTTTTTTTTATCGCTCCTTGATTCCTTTCTTTATTAAAGTTGAGGATGGCCTGTTTTTGGGCGATCAATTTCCTCCTTTCTACCCCCGTATATTTCTTATTAAACTCATATTCCATTACATCATTTGCATTTATTATTTCATTATCCACAACATATTTCCAGAAGTCCGTTTTACCTTCCTCTTCGGGTATTAACATACCTATGTAATAGCTTTCCATTAAGTATTCGTTCTTTTCCTTCGTCCATTCCCATTCACCTTCTCCCTCCATCTCGTTCATCTTCCCCACGTATTGATCTACTTCCTCCTCGATTTGTTTAATCTGTTCGTGTGTTATCGGGGTCTTTTTATTATTTATATTGGTTGCAATACTGGCAAATCTCGCATCCGGTATTCTTTCCAGTTTAATTTTATCTATTTTACCTCTTTGTTCCAACATATTTCTCGTTCGTTTGGTTGTTCCCTTTTTTGGGAACATCTTGTGTCTTCCGTATGTTACGCACCAGAATATCTCTTTTTTTCTTCCACCGTATATTCCAATCTATCACCACCTCTAAGATTGTAGGGGTTGCATCTTTTTTTTTGATTTTTGGTTGTTTTGATGAGTCGGGAGAAGTCTTAGGCCTCTCTGACGATTCATCAGGTGGAAGTGGGGTATTAGGTGTTATAATCCCACACCTTACTGGTGTATTCTTTCTATTTCCGGGGAGGGATAATTTGATTTGCTCATCAGAGCTCCGTCCCCCCTCACCTCCCTCTAAAAATGAGGTAGGGCCGGCACCAGGTCTTCCGAGTTCCTGGCACTTAATATTTTTATTTTTTCCTGCCATGGATAGTTTCCAGTAACATCCACCACATATTATGGCTTCATGTCTACTGTCTTTTCGCAGGAAGACACATCTGGGGCGGTATATCTTCCGTCTCACCGTGTCTCCCTGGGCCCCCCAGCGTCGACAACGCAGACAGTTCTCCGGGGGAGGTTTCTAAATGACGGTTCTAACACGCTTAAAAAGCTTCTCTATTAACATTTTTCTCACTTTCACTCTGCTGAATCAATAGTGTTTGGACAGGAGCTCTTAAGCCCAGCAATCTAGCATTTTCCATTGAAATATCCTTACAGTGCTTAATTATCTGATTTTGAATGTTTTTCCAGTTTTCCTGAACATTCAGTAGCTTTTCTAAAAATTATTAACACAATAGTATTATAGAACAATTTCTCATTAAAAAAGAAGAAAAGAAAAATGGGCATTAATAAGATATTATTGGAGGACCAAAAATGTACTGCAATAAGTAGCTTATTATTACAATATATAATATATATATATTATAATAATATATATATATATATATATACTATAGTATATATAATAATATATATATATATTATATAATATCATATATACTATATACTTATATATATAATATATATATTATATAATTAATTGTTGGTTTCTTATTTAAAAAAATGAAGTGGAGAAAGTATTTTTTTTTCAAATCTTGAGATTTAGTAGTGTTTGAAATAAACAAGCGAAGAGCTGAACTGATCCTAATTTGTTTTTATTTGTGTATAATATATATATATATATATATAATATATAGTATATATATATATTAAATATATATTTATCATATTTATTTTTAATAATTATATATATATATATATATATAATATATAATACTATATATATTTATATATATATAATATATATATTATTAGTATATATCATATATATAAATATATATATATTATATTATATATATAGTATATATATATATATAGTATATATATATATATATATATAACAAAGTGTTGGCACCGTTAATGAGAAAGTTAACGTCGTTTAATTCTTTATCGTTAACAAAAAAATTAGCGGCGTTAATCATTAAAGCGTTTATCGGTAAAGAATTTAGCGGAAGTTAACGTTAATTGTTAACTTTAACCCTCTTCAAATTTTTTTTTTATTTACTTACAGTTTTCAGCCACCACTCACGGGAGAAGCCCTATTCAAGGAGGGGGGATGTTGCACGCCAAATTTGCGCTAGCGCAAAATTACGCAGATGAACATAGACGCAGGCTTTTTAAGTGAGGGAGATTTAAATTCAGCAGGAAAACACAGAAATGGAAGAGAGTTCCACAGGACAGGGTTGGAAGGAATAAGGAAACACCGCTAGCAAACTAGCCTGGAGTGTACAATATCTACACAAAACTCGTGCCCAGACACAGACCCCTTGAGCTACTAGGGCGTCGTAAAGGTCGTGTTGTACGCGAGTGGTAAGTTCCCTCGAACACCTGCCGCTGCATACCGTATAGAAAAGAAGATTAAAGCACCAACATCGCGCCGCCAAAGATAGAGGTTCAAGTGAACTGGAAGTACATAACAGTCTATAAGCCTTTTGGCTTTTGACTCGACCTGTCCAAAAGCCGCGGGTGAAAACAGAGCCCCCCAGATATGAGAACAGTACTCTCATACAAGGGCGGATGAGACCCTGGTATAGCTGGAGTAACTGAGAAGAAAAGGAAAAAAGTCTCGCTGTCTAAACAGAACTCCCAAGTTTCTTTGAGGCCACCCCAGCAACCGTTGTGACGTGAGGTTTCCAAGAATTTTTTTTTATGTTAAGCCAAGGATGTTTATATTGTCAACAGTGAGGACGCAAAGAACCGTCAAAGGAGATAGGAAAGTTAGAAGGTTATTTTAGAGAGGGGAGATTTGTAGAAGTTGAGTTTTTAAAGAATGAATTTCAAAGGTTGAGACGGACCCCACCCGCAAATTCTATTCAGATCAGCGAGAATGAATCGGAAAAACATTAAGACGGAGGCAATTCTAGAATTTAAAGCATGGAGCAGATTGAAATGAGTTTTGCAAGAATGAAGGGTCGATATCATTCGGCATGTGAGTGGATTAAGTTAGGATGTGCAGGTGTGAGAGGATCATTAATGAAAAGCAGGAGTAAAGTAGGAGATTGAGACGAAACCGCTGAAGGAAAACTCCACTATGACAGAAATAAAGAAGAGAGAAGTCGCTCCTCAACCATTAGCCGATGTTAGCGACTTGAAAGAAAGGCTAGACATTAAGTAAGCAAAGAGAAGGAGAAAAGGAGGGGAGCTTGGAGAGCAATGATGCTGCCAGACCCGGTCAAAATGCTTTGGATATGTCAATAAGCGCCACTACGCAAGTCTGCCAGTAGTTCCTAAGAGGGGAAAAACAATAAATCGGTTAAATAGGAAAGTATTATCGCTCAGTAGACTTTGACACACAAAGCCGTTACAAGCGATCGGAAAAGAACGAGAATGAGATTTCAGAATTGGTTAAGGAAGTGAGAGTTGAGAAGGAGTTTCAAAGTTCTTAGATAGAATACAGGTGAGAGCATATAGGGCGATAGTTAGAAGGATCAGTGCGGGGTTCCTTTTTTCGGAATAGGTTGGACATTGCGTGCTTCCAACACTGAGGGAAAGTGCTAGTATTATGACATAGAGAATATAGTTGAACGACGGGTGGGTGTCAGCACGTAGCACATTCCCTCAAAACTCGGGTTTTTTCCAAACCCTGTGCTTAAACATTTACTAAACTGGGATAATAACCGTGTAAGAATAAAACCATTTTGAGCCATTGAGAGGAGCGTTAAGGAAAAAAAAAAAAAAAGGTTTATCTCTTATCGAAAACGAATCTAATACAATTAAAATCTGATAAGAAATTATTTTATAAACTCGTAAATAAGTAACGGTTAACGATGTAGGGGAAATTTTTAACTTCGTTAATAGTCCGTTACTTTTTTTCGAAATTTAACGAAAGCGTTAAAAAGTTAACGAAAAATTAACGAGTTAATTAACGGATTAACGCTTTAAACGGCGTGTAATTTGCCCACCTTGATAATAATATATATATATATATATATATATATATGTATATATATAGAGAATAAAATATATATAACTACTATAATTATTTATATATATATTATATATATATATATATATAGTATATATATATAATACATATATATATATATATATATTTGTATTATATATATGTACCAACTCACATTTTAAATATAAATATAATAAAATATTTGTAACGTAAAAAATAATAGATATATATCCTATAATATATAAATATAGTATATATATAAATATAATATCTTATAATTTATATATTTTATATATATGTATGTATATATATATTATATATATATATATATATATAATATATATGGTAATTGTTACCAAGAGGGTTGTCACACCCCAAATTTTTATGAAAATCACAGGATATACTCTAAAAAAATTATATAAAAAAGAATAGTGAAAACGAAAATCGTCGCTCTCCTTAGGAAAAATAATTTACAGCCTCTCAAAGTTGTAAAAAAAAACCCATAGGATTTGTTTATTAAAAAAAAAAAAAAAAATTTTTTTTTTGAAAATCACAGGATATACTCTAAAAAAATAATAATGAAGAATAGTGAAAAAGAAAATCGGCAGTCTCTTTAGGAAAAAAAGTTACAGCCTCTGAAAGTTAAAAATTTTCCCATAGACTTTCTTATAATAAAAATTAGTGGGCTTCGTGCTCGTTTTAGGGCCATCCTAGTTCATGGTATGATTAAGATTTTTTTATTTTTAATAAATTTTTTTTTTTTAAAACCTAACAAAAACTTATCATAACCTGACTTAGAGGCCTGAAATTGAGACCTACCTGATCGATCACTATGAAAAAGTTTATGGATTTTTAACAACTTTGAGAGGCTGTAACTTTTTTTCCTAAAGAGAGCGACAATTTTCG
>JABUQX010070877.1:15000-35000 GCA_015478945.1 Trachelipus rathkii
AGACTGTTATATCTTCTCATCCAACTAAGACTGAGGTCCTCTATTTAGGGATTTCAATGTACACAACATTGAATGGTTGGGGTCCTCTCATATCGATTTAGGTGGGGAGGAGGCGCGAATCATTTAGGCATTCTCAAAGGCGACCCTGGAGCAAGCTAATTAAAGAACCCACAACATTCCGCGATGCGTCCCAACCAATTCTTGACACACTTGTCGCTATTGTTTCACTACTAGGTCCCTTCTATCTATAAATAAACTACCGATTCGCTCCTATTGGTAAATCTGACACAACCTTATCTCTCTACTTTAATACTTTTTCTCTCCAACGCTCCATCCTGCCCCTATGCATTTTTTCTGGCAGTTTGATCGGGCTTGCGTCGCTTCTACTCTAACTAATAATTGGAATGCTGCTTTGATCTGATGAGCTTCGGCTTCTCCACTAAGGTGGGAGCTATAATCGTTGATGGGATGAGCAGGTTCATTCCTTTTCGCATAATATTTTCTCTCTCATAATCCATGTTTTCGATCGTGCCTGTTGCTGCTGGCCAATTCAAAGCTAAGACAGCGCTTATCGGGGGAGGAAAAATTCTCGTTCTCCCTATCGCTTCTCAGCTAATTTTCATTCAGCTAGAATCGTTGCAGGGATACTCTTTGACAAGCAAAGCGTTCTTTCATCAAAAAGTTTTCTGACAGACAAATCTTGCCAAAAACATCTCTAGTAACTTCTGTAAATCTGCCTTTCCTCCTCTTATTCCGATCTGATGGCTCTGTCTGCTACTCTCGCTACTGAAAATGCCAATCTTTTTCGGCCTCTATTTTCCTCTAACTCAACCCTGGAACGATTCTGGCATTCCTCCTCCCACTCCTCCTTCTCCTCTCAGTCTTTGCCTGTGATTACATTTGATCGGGTGCATGGGCTCCTGAGATCTATGAACGTTAGGAAGGCGGGTGGCCCGGATGGCATTCCTCACCGAGTTTTGAGGGAGAGTGCTTCCGAGCTGGCCCCTCCCCTCGTTCAACTATATTCTCTATGTCTCAATACTAACACTTTCCCTCAGTGTTGGAAGCACGCACATGTCCAACCTATTCCGAAAAAAAGGAACCGCTCTGAGTCGCATTCTTAACTATCGCCGCTATAGCTGCTCACCTGTATTCTATCTAAGATCTTTGAAACCCTTCTTAGACCATCTGGAATCTCATTCTCTTCTTTTCGATCGCCAGTACGGCTTTCGGCGTTCGAGGTCTACTGGTGATATACTTTCCTATTTAACCGATTTATGGTTTTCCGCCCTTAGGAACTACGGGGAGACTTGCGTGGTGGCGCGACATATCCAAAGCATTTGACCGGGTATGGCACGCGTCACTGCTCTCCAAACTCCCCTCCTTTGGGTTTTCCCTCCTTCTCTTTGCTTACTTATGTCTATTTTCTTTCAAATCACTCAATATCGGCTGTTGTTGATGGGGCGACTTCTTCCTTTTCTGTCAATAGTGGTGTTCCCCAGGGTTCTGTCTTATCTCCTACTTTTCATTAATGATCTTCTCACCGGCACATCTAACTCTATTCACTCATATGCCGATGACTCGACCCTTCATTCTTCAAGTCATTTCAATTCTGCTCCCTCTTTTACTTCTAGAATTGCCTCTCGTCTTAATCTTTCCTCGATTCTATTCCTCGCTTGATGCTGCGATAAGAATTTCTGGAATGGGGTCGTCCTCAACCCTGGTGAAATTTCATTCTTTTAAAAATCAACTTCTAAATCTCCCTCTCTAAGACACCTTCTAACTTTCCTATCTCTAAGACACCTTCTAACTTTCCTATCTCTTTCGACGGTTCTCTCGTCTCTCCTGTTGACAATATACACATCCTTGGCCTTACAATAAAAAAAAATGTCTTGAGGAAACCTCAGCATCACAACGCTTGCTTAGGCGCCTCAAAGAAACTGGGAGTTCTGTTTAGACTGGCACGACTTTTTTTCCTCTCACAGTTACTCCAGTTATACAAGGGCCTCAACCGCCCCGTTTATGGAGTACTGCTCTCATATCTGGGGGGCCTCAGGTTTCCACCCGGCTTTTGATAGGGTCGAGTCAAAGGCAGAAAGACCTATAAACTGTCATTTTCTTTCTAGTTCACTTGACCCTCTATCTTTGCGGTGCGATGTTGGTGCTTTATCTCTTTTCTATAGGTACCGTAGCGGCAAGTGCTCGAGGTAGCTTTCCACTCGCGTGCCACCACCTTTAAGACGCCGTCGTAGCACAAGGGGTGCTGTGTCGGCACATGAGTTTTGTGTTGATATTAGCAACTCCAGACTAGTTCGCTGCGGTGCCTCCTTCTTTCCTGCCACCTCTGTTCTGTGGAATTCTCTTCCATCTTCTGTGTTTCCTACTCAATTTAATCTCCCTCACTTTAAAGCCCGCGTCTGTGCTCATCTGCGTGATTTGCGGTAGTGGCTTTGCCCGTGAGCGGTGGTGATAAAAAAAAAAAAAAAAAAAAAAAAAAAAAAAAAAAAAAAAAAAAAAAAAAAAAGGTGCAACAGCAAAATTGAAATATAAGGAGTTATTAATAATTAAAATCTTGTTCTCTATGTTTATTAATGGAATGGAAATTTACTTAAAAGACATTTTATTAAAATTTAAGTCAAATACCTGGCTTCATAAATGGGAAATAAAAAAATCTTTCGTTTCTTAAAATAAACAATTTTAAAATTGCAAGATGTATAATATTCATAGCAATTATTATATGTAAACTACGGTAATGAGGAGAAAATATATATAATATATATATATATATAATATAATATATATATATATATATATATATATCATATATATATATATTATATATATATATTTATATTATATTTATATATATATATTATAGATATATATATATATATATTATATATATATATATATAAATATATATTTATAATATATATATAATTATAATATATATATATATATATCATATAATTATATATATATATATATATATATAATATATATTATATATTATATATAGTATTATTTTTATAAAGCACGTTAATAGGTAGTTTTTTTTTGTTTTTTGTTTTTTTATATATATACCTTCGAAGTAAACAGAGCATGCTTTCACAATGTCGCAATCGTCTGAAAACTACAATTTCCTTAAAAAAAATTAATGAAAGTCATGTACTAGAGTATTTGAAAGGGCATTTAAATACAACGGCACTAGAGATAATTAAAATGCAACTTCAGAAACATAAATACAGCGACGAAAGTAAAATGTTACCACTCCTATTATATTACACTGGGCCTGCAGCGTACAAGAAATTGAGAACCATATTTAGACTTCCCTCAGTCAGCTCTTTAAGGTCTTGGGCTAATAAATTAGATATTGATACTGGTATAAGCTCCAATTTATTTTCATTTCTGAAAGGCAAGATTCAAACCATGGTGGCAAGCGATAAAGTATGTGTAATGTATGTTGATGAAATGAGCCTTAAAAAAAATCTTGACTTTGACGAAAGATCTCAGTCAATCACAGGATTTGTGGATTATGGAACTTGTAAAGAAAATACTATAGCAAATAATGTCCTAGTTTTTATGATTAGAAATTTATATTCAAATTGGAAGCAAGCACTAAGCTTTTATTTTACAGAAAATACAATGAAATATAAGAAGTTCCAAGACGTATTATATGAAATATTGAAGAGATTGAAACAAATTGGAATTACCATAGTAGCCATAACAGCAGATCAAGGTAGGTATTTCCTATGTGCTTTTAAGAAGGAGGGAGTTAATTTTGACAAACCATATTTTGTTTCAAGATCAGAAGATATACGTCTTTGCAGATGCACCTCATTTACTAAAATCAACTCGCAATATATTATTTAAGTATAAAATTTTTACTTCTGATGGCATTGCACAATGGTCGTATATCAAATCAACGTACTATCATTGTCAAGACAAAAATTTTAGGTACATACCTAAAGTCAATTCCACACACATATTTATTCCGCTATTTGGAGGTATGATGAAAGTCAAGCTTGCTGCTCAAGTGCTAAGCAAATCAATGGATTCGGCTATATTATCGTTAATTGCCCATAGAAAAATAGAAAACGATGCTTTGCCTGCATAAAAATTTTGTCAAAAGATGAATGATCATTTTGATATTTTCAATTCATCTAACAATCTTGCATCGACTCCTTATAAAAAAGGGTTCAAAAAGAACTCTTATTCATGGAACTTCTTACAAGAAATTGAAAGTTGGATAAAGACTTGGAAGTCTTAGATTTAGGGAAATTGTAGTTTTCAGACGATTGCGACACTGTGAAAGCATGCTCTGTTTACTACGAAGGCTTCTCCTTAACTTCTTTTTCCTTGGAGTGTTTATAAGATAACTTGTCCGCGCTTCTATATCACTTGTGCAAATCATTTCTGGGAAAATAAATGAGATTTTTAGAATATAAGGTAATATGATAAAATTACTGTATTCTACAAATATAGTAAACGGTCATCTTTTATTATTTTTATGTTATAGAAGTACGAAAGTATGTCTATGCTAAATTCAAATAGTAACATAAGTTTTAAAAACACTAAACCTTAAAATTAGTGATGCACCGATACCATGGTATCGGTATCGGTGGTATCGGTCGATTTTTGAAATATCAGTATCTGTAATTTTGTGAGTAGCAATATTGGTAACAGAAAAATTTTGCCGATACCTTTAACAGATACCAAACATTTTGCGTCTTTATATATATATATATATATATATATATATATATATTATTATATATATATATATATATATATATATATATATATATATATATATATATATATATATATATATATATATATATATATATATATATATATATATATATATATCATCATTATCTTCCTTTTTTCCCCAAGACTGGGGGTAAGGTGCGTTACATGCATCGGAAAAGAGAAGTAGTAGAAGAGATGACAACAGTCGAAAGAAAGCCCAGCAATTACCGCGCCCCTCTTATACCTATTATGAGAACACTCGTCGCAGTCCAGAATCCACTCTAGACTTTACGGGCCGCGACGGACTTACTATGGCATATGTCGTCAAGTTGTAGGGTTCTATCCCTGGCCCAGGTGGACCACAACCATAACTCCTCACAAAACGCAATCCATTCTTCTATTATGCAGAACCTATTCTCGCCTCTGCCAAACTACTCACATTTCTCTCTTCAGACATTCGTTTTACCGACTCATCCACTTTTTTTCTTCGGTAATCCGCCGGTCGATTCCCAAACACCTCACCACTTTACATCCGCTTAACACAACCGACTGGTCATCATCCTTTCACATGACGCATACCAATCTAAGAATTTACTTTCAGTTATTCTCTCATTGTTACCCCTTTTACACACCACATGACTCTCTATACGTTTCCATAATTCCACATTTTATCAATTCTTTTCACACCTAACACGTCCCCCAAAGATTGTCTATCTGAACACATTGAACTTTTAGATCTATACCTCTTATTCCAGACCGCATAGTCTCACTACTATACAGTTAACAGGCAGGTAACAAACATACCTCAATGTAAGACCCCTAGCCCCTGCAACATTAATCCTTTTTACATCTACCAATGAATTTAATTGCATCCAAGCCACCTTCCCTGCCATTCACAACTTTCCTAACACACTCTCATCATCCGTTCCCTTTTTCATCCAACATATATATCCTAAATATTTACTCAGACACTTGTTCGCGGCTGCACAGTATCTTAACATAAACTACACACCGAGGACTTGTCTCACTCACAACCATAACCTTACTCTTTATCTACGTTTACTTTCAAACCCTCCTTTTTTACATACCCTGCCAAAATCTCTCTAGCAATTTTTTTTCCCTAACAACCCTCACATTCACCAACACAAAACCAATCATATCCGCATATAAATAGGTAGGGTACCCTCCACTCCACCTCCATTCTCCATCATTCTACAACAGTGTTCCTGCCACCCCAATCTCTAATTTTTTCATAACCGCCCATCCATAATACAAATTGAAAAACCAAGGGGACATAACACATCCGCGGCCTCACTCCGCTATTAATATGAAACCAATCACTTTTTGACAAAAACATTTATTCTTACACACGTTTCACAATCGTCCATACATACTTTTGATTCATTCAGAAGACCTACCACCCACGGCCATTATTAACTACCACCTGGCCATCGGGGCTCATATTAATCCTATCATACGCCGTTTTTGCAAATCATAAAACCTAAATACAAATTTATTCTTCTTCTCCGCTCATTTTTCTTGTCATTTTGTTTAAAAAAAGAAAAAAATTATATATATTAATATATATATAATATATATATATATATATATATATATATATATATATATATATATATATATATATATATATTATATATATATAATATATATAATATATATCTAGTCAATAATTAAAAAAAAATTTATATATATATATATATATATATATATATCAACACCGAAAATCTGCATAATATTAACAGTAATGAAGAGGTGATAGTGAATGTGTGTGGGTTTGATGGTGCAAGAAGGAATAGATATTTTGGGGATGAGGTTATTAGTAAGGAGGAGGTAATGGGTAGAGTGAGAAAGTTGAAGAATGGTAAATCTGCAGGTATAGATGAAATTACTGGTTTTATGATCAAGAACGGAGGCGAGATGGTGATTGATTGGATTTGGAAGTTGTGTAATAAAGCGTTTATGGAGGGTATAGTTCCTGAAATCTATAAGCGTTAGGAGGGCGGGTGGCCCGGATGGCGTTCTTCCCCGAGTTTTGATGGAGTGTGCTATCTTACTGACCCCGCCCCTTGTTCAACTATATTCTCTATGTCTCAATACTAACACTTTCCCTCAGTGTTGGAAGCACGCACATGTCCAACTTATTCCGAAAAAAAGCCGCTCTGATCTTTCTAACTATCGCCCTATGAACCTCACTTATATTCTATCTAAGGTCTTTGAAACCCTTCTCAACTCTCATTTCTTAGATCATCTGGAATCTCATTCACTTCTATCAGATCGCCAGTACGGCTTTCGGCGCTCGAGATCTACTGGCGATATACTTTCCTATCTTACTGCTTTATGGTTTTCCGCCCTTATTAACTACGGGGAGACTTGCATGGTGGTGCTTGACATATCCAAAGCATTTGATCGAGTATGGCATGTGTCACTGCTCTCCAAGCTCCCCTCCTTTGGGTTTCCCCCTTTTCTTTGCTTACTTATATCTAGTTTTCTTTCAAATTGCTCAATATCGGCTGTTGTTGATAGGGCCACTTCTTCTTTTTCTGTCAATAGTGGTGTTCCTCAGGGTTCTGTCTTATCTTTTACTTTATTCCTACTTTTCAGTAATTATCTACCTGCACATCTAACTCTATCCATCCATATGCCGATGACTCAACCCTTCATTCTTCAACTCATTTCAATTCTACTTCCCCTTTTACTTATAGAATTTCCTCTCGTCTTAATTTTTCCGATTATATTCTCGCTGATCTGGATAGAATTTTCGGTTGGGGTCGTCTCAACCTTGCGAAATTCAATTCTTTAAAAACCCAACTTTTACAAATCTCCCTCTCTAAGGCACCTTCTAACTTTCCTACCTCTTTCGACGGTTCTCTCGTCTCTCCTGTTGACAATATTAACATCCTTGGAATTAACATAAAAAAAAAATGTCTTGGAAACCTCACATCACAACGGTTGCTAGGGCGGCCTCAAAGAAACTGGGAATTCTGTTTAGACTGCAAGACTTTTTTTCCTCTTCTCAGTTACTCCAGTTATACAAGGGCCTCATCCGCCCTTGTATGAAGTACTGCTCTCATATCTGGGGGGCTCTGATTTCACCCGGCTTTTGGATATAGAATCAAGTCAAAGGCCAAAAGGTTTATAAACTGTTCTGGACTTTCCACTTCACTTAACCCTCAATCTTTGCGGCAGATGTTGGTGCTCTATCCCTTTTCTATAGGTACCGCAGCGGCAGGTGCTCGAGGGAACTTATCACTCGCGTACCACCACCTTTATGACGCCCTCGTAACACAAGGGGTGCTGTATCGGCGCATGAGTTTTGTGTTGATATGGGTAACTCCAGGCTAGTTCGCTACGATGCTTCCTTCTTTCCTGCCACCTCTGTTCTGTGGAATTTTCTCTTCCATTTTCTGTGTTTCCTGCTGAAATTAATCTCCCTCACTTTAACGCCTGCGTCTTTGCTCATCTGCGTAATTTACGTTAGTTGGTAAACTTTTGAGGCTTACAACAACCCCTTCTTCAATAGGGCTCTGCCAGTGAGTGGTGGTGACAACTGTAATAAATAAATATATATATATATATATATATATATATATATATATTGTGACATATATATCCACCATCTGTAGAAAAAACTTTGTACTACACTCGCGGTATATATATATATATATATATATGGATCAAAGTATCGGTAATCAGTAATTGGGTATCGGGCAAAAAAATTTCAGTATTGTTTTAAAAATTGTGAGTACTTGTATCGGTATCGGACTAAAATTTTGGTATCGGTGCAAACTAATACTTATATATTTATTTGTTTTATAGAGCTCATATATTATATATATATATATATATATATAATATATATTATACATATATTATATATATTATATTATATATTATATATAATATATATATATATATATAGTATTCAATTATAAAAATATATATATATATATCTGACACTTTGTCTCAAATTTTGCTTACCTCTGAAATTTAGTAACTAGAATTAAAGATAATGTAACTATTTGATTTGTTGTAAACGTCATTAACCAACGAACTGCAGAGAAAATAAAATTAATAAAAACGAAAACCACCATTTACTAGTTTAAGAAAGCTCCAAAATTACTTGTAATTTATTAAACTATAAGTCCTTTTAAAATTATTTGGCGTTATTATATTTTTCTTTTAGTTAATGCCATAAAAAAAAGGGAATTCAAATTTATGCATAAATTTTTAAAATTACTATTGACGCAAGTATTAGAATATATGAATAACAGAAGCAATAAAATACTAAGTTTCCACCCACTCCTTGAGAAGGGCCCAGCCTGTAAATGGTGGCGATCTGTATTTAAAAAAAAAAAAAAAAGTTTCATGCTCTATATATTGGAATACTTGCTTAGAAAAAATAAGATCTTTGCAAAAAAGGGAAAAAAAGGTCAGCAATATATTTAACAAGTCATCTACGCATTTATTCTATAAATAATTAACATCTCTGCTGATATTTGGAAAAAATGATTTCATGTAAGAACTCTGCATTGCAATTAAGAGGTATTTTACGAGACGAAAAAATTCGACTTCTGGCCAAAACTGGAATAAAATTTGAAATACCAATACATCTCTGTTTTAGACATCATTGATACCTGATTGACTGCATTTATTAATTCTCCTACAATCTTCTAACTCTATTGGCCTTTTACTTTGCTCGAACCTATTTTCTTTTTCTTTAATTTTAGCCTTATTTCTCCACTCCTAGTACGATTTTCTACTTCTACCCCAAAACCATGAAACAGAAACAAAGTGCTTGCATATTCTCTAAGATTGGAAAATATTTCCCACATTTCAAAAACCGTTTTGATTTTTAATTATTTTCAGTCAAATGCCTTCCAGCGATTTGTAAAATAATGTTGTAATATTATTATATCATGTTCCTAAATTCAAGGTTGAATCAAAACACAAACTATTATATATATATAAAGTAAAATAAAAAAAAAAAAGAAGAAAGTAAAGATGAAAAATAAATAATTAATAATAAGTTTGATAAATATAATTGATATTCTACATATAATTTTGTTGAATATCTGATTTATCATGCAGTGATGATATTGCAGTTACTGGTTGTCCAAAATAAGGAAGGAGATGCTGGATTTCTTAAGTGTGTATTAAATCATAAAATCCAATCATTAACAATGGAAACTTTATCAAGCAAATGAAATTAAAAATATCCTTTAAAATAGTGAAATAAACATTTTTTATTATTACAAGACATTAAACACCCAAATTAAAATTAATTTCAGAATACTTTTTTATACTTTGATGAGTTTCGACACCTTTTCAGCTCTCTGGTTGCTTCACCGCTTGATCCATAATAGATAATCTAAGTTGACCCTGAGCTTTCAGGGCAATAATGAATTGTCATCAAGAAAGAAAAAGAAAAAAAATAGCAAAACCCTATATGAAAGTATGTGATCTTATCATTTTACATTTATACAAGATTCCACCAACTGGAAAGATTGCTTTTTTTCTCTGCAATATTTTGTTAAACACAAACAAATTTTGCTGCAGTCATTAAACTATAAAATGTACATACAGTATATAAAAAAATTCCCCCCAAAAAACAAATTAATCATACCTGTATTGGTTGAGTTGTCTTGAGTAGATACTGTGGTCTCCAAAGATCTGGCTTGAGATATATTAAAATCTGTAATTAAAATTATAATTCACCTAAATGTAAATGAATGCAATTTCAAAGATACTTACTTTAAAATTCAATTATATCAAATAGTAAATCATCAAATTTACATATTATTCTAACTTTAACAATAATTTTTAGTCTTATTATAAAAACCTTTGCTTGCACCAGAACTTTTAAATAACATACATTTGTTTGGAATGTATGTTAATATATATATATATATATATTATATATATTATTTTTTATTAAAATATATATATATTATATATATATTTATATATTATATATATATATATATATATATATATATATATATATATATATATATATATATATATATATTTCTGATTTGCTTTGACTGAAACGAAGATGAAAGAAACAGGAAAATTGAATGGTGCGGTGTGAAATGTGTATGTGTTAGCGTGTAAAGGAATGAGAGGGGGAGAGAAGGAGTTGTAATTCTGATGAGTGACCTGTGGTACTGAGCTCTGATAGATTTTGTTCCTATGGATGAATACTAGATTGTAATGGTTAAATTTAAGTTTGAAAAGGTCAAGGTATGTGTAGTTGTATGTGTGGTATGTGGGGTGTTGGGAGAATGATAGGAAGGTGATTGATTTCTTTGCGGAGAGAAAGGTATGTGTATGAGTGATACTTTATTTAAACACAGAGTATTCATAAGTAGAGGATTTTTAAGTATAATACAGTTGGTGTAGATAGAGATGGTGTTGAAGTGAAAAGTATGATCAATTTTGTGTTGGTGAATAAGATATTGAAGTATGTGTTGTATGTAAAATCAGTGATGGGGTTAGGAATGGGATCATCGGATTATTTTGTTGTTTAATGTAAAATTAAGTTAGTGGGGGCTTGGATTGAGAGGAAGGTGATAAGGAAGAAAGTGGTTAGAATTAAGAGTGAGAAAATAAGTAGACAAGATAATAGGAAGTACTTAAGAGAGCTTGCAAATAAATTATCTAAATGTAAACAAATTGAAACTGAACATCTGGAAAGTAGGCTGAAAATCGGTGTTGTTAGTAGTGCAAAGAAAGTATGTGGATGTGCCTAAAATAGGAATTAAGTTAACAGAGAGTAGTTGAATGAAGAGGTGACGCAAGCAGTTAAACATTAAAAAGAAAGAGAAAAGTTAAATGACTAAAAGCCAAAGATGAGGTCTCAAAAGAAAGGTGGTTGGAATAAATACGGAGTGAAAAAAGGAATAACTAAAATAAAAGATGCGTTATGTTTTGGAGGAAAAAAAGGGGATAGAATGAACAGTTTGGAAGGGGATGGATGGGACTTAACAAGGGAATAGGAAGCTCTTCTGTAAGGAAATGCAAAAGGTTAGAAATGAGAATAAGGGGAATCTGCGAATTAATAATGAATAGGGATGGTGCTTTTGTAACTGATGAAATGGTGTGAGGAAGTGTGCGGGAGCTTAGCTCGGTCGAAATCTGGCAGCACCATTGGCAGTAATGGAGGTGAAAGTGAATGTAATGTGTGTGGTGTGTGTGATGATGCAAAGAAGCATAGGTATTTGGGGATGAGCTCATTAGTAAGAAGGAAGTAATGGGTAGAGTGAGAAGTTGAAGAATGGTAATCTGCAGGTATCGATGAAATTACTGGTGAAATGATCAAGAATGGAGGAGATTGGTGAAATGATCGAGAGGTGTGAAAAGATTGATAAAATGAGGAATGAACGTAATTGAAAGACACAAAAAACAGAGCTCTAAGAATCATAACAGGATGCACGCATCAACACCACCACAACAACAACTGCACAAAGAAAACAAAATTTCTACCATGGAACACACACTGGACATGTTAGGGCACACAATTCTTTTAGCACCAAAACAACCCCATGCCACATTGTTGCTCTTTAGCCCCCCCACCACAAACTCAAACAACTCCTCCTTCAACCAGCTCTATACTACAAAACAAATTCACAACAACATTCCAACTTCCACCAAAACACAAACATTACACCAAACAAATCCACAATGATACTAACAGAAAACCACTTAACCGACCGCAACCACAAACAACCTTTTAAATAAAACACCACCAGAAATAGAATAGAATTTCAACTCACTACCAGACAAGTCATCATCCTTGGCAAAGGCAAGATGCAGCACCACCCTAAAAATTACAATACAACTGCACAGATTCTAACCTTAACCAAAAACCACCACAAACATAGCTGTCATAGCTGTAACCAGGTCTGGAGGACACATCCCACTTCTTCTCTCCAGTTTTAGCCAACTGCTCAATCACAGAAGTAACATGGAAACAATATCATCCCTGGAGGGAGTCTCCTAGAGGAGACTGATGGCATCAAGCGGGGTACCTGAATGCAGGATTGGCCTCTCCCATGACAGGGTGGTTAGGGGTGAGAAGGTAAGGTAAGGTATAATATATATAATATATATATATATATATAATATATAATATATATATATATATATATATAATATATATATACTGTTATATATATATATAAATATATATATATATATATATATATTTTTTATATATATATATATATATATATTATATAATATACCGTATATATATATACCGGTATATAATATATACACGTTTTGTAATATATATATTTTATATATATATATATATATATATATATATATATAGTATATATATACTATATATATATATATGATATTAGTATATAATATATCATATATATTATATGTATATTTTTTTTTTTTACTCAACTTCCATGCTTTTAAAAAATTTAAAACAATTTAAAGAACCAATGAGGGCAATGGCATGTGTAAGTATTTTCATGTACAACAATCCTATTCTACTACACATATGAAATTACATCAAATAAATTAACTTTATGAAAATAAAAAATGTAAAGATTCAGAAAAGGCTCAAGCAAGAATATTTTAATAAATTAACAGTTACAGAAAAATTGAAGCATTTGATGTAATATTTCTCTGATTACTCAAAATAGTTGGAGAATCAATAAAAATATATTTTAGAATACACATTTTTGAAAAATTAAGTCGTGCATTTGATTAGAGTTTCCTCAAAAAGGACAATTTGTTCTCATCTACAATGAGCATACATATATACTACTAGATCAATCATGAATCACAATCTGGGAAAACACAGATAATGAAAAACATTTATGATGATTTGAAGAGTCTTCCTATAAGTTGCAATACTAAAAATAATGATATATTAGATTTTGAATTTGAATACTTTAAAGTAGTAAGCATACATAACTGAAGATCTTAAAATTAGAAAGCAAAAATAACAGAAAAACCTTTCCCTTAATCTAATACATCATGCATTGTTATTTTCCCATGTCCTGGAACCCATATAAAATTAACATATGTCTAACTTTCAAAGTTGTACTTAACACACTAATTTTGTAAGTCAAATGAGGAATTGATAAACCTTTTTTAAAAATAGAGAAACTGTAAATATAGCAAACTTGATGTTGGTTTGGTTAAATGTATTTTACAAAAGAACTATATATTCATGGTTATGCCATAAACACAATACTACAAGATGGCAGTTATATTTGAGATAAAAATTCATTAAAATTCGAGCACAAGTCATGAATCCCTATCTTTTTATTAATATTTATAATTCTGGCATTACAGTTAAAAGTTTGAAGGAAATGGATTTTTTCTTAAAACTTTAGTTGACATATTATAGGTGCTGTGTTGCATTTCAGACGTGCCATTTAAACCTTAATCAAAATAAACATTTTAAGTTGTAATTATAAGTTAGGGACAAAGCAAGTGCTCAAATACTTTTTAACCTTCCCATACACAAAATGTAACACTAAAATCATATGCCTAATATTTAAATAAATAATTTCAATATATAGCTATATTCATATTTTGGTAACCTTGAATTTGAAGTATATATTTAAATCAATATATTTTCTTTGTTGTTAATGACATTGCAAACTTCACCTTTTAAGTACACTTCTACAATAGAGTGCTCCAACAGTCAATCCACCCGAAATATCCACTATGGAACAATCCTTGGACTGTCAAACTCATGTAATGCTGTTCCATCTCCATTGGTCTATGCACTGCCCCTCACTTCAAGAATAAAATTCAAAATTTAACAAATCACCAACTTCACTTACAGTCAAAGATGCCTTTCCCATACTAACGATCACACACAACAGTTCTTACTAGACTGCTATTACTTAAAGGACATCAGACACAACTTATTATGATTATTCTAATGGACCTCAGGGTTTCCCTACTGTGATGGTACAACATCTCAAGGTTGCATATTTCTTGCATGAGGGGAGTTAGAGGCCACAATATATATATATATATATATATATATATATATATATATATATATATATATATATATATATATATATATATATATATATATATATATATATATATATATATATATATATATATATATATATATATATATATATATATATATTCCGTATATATAGCATCGGGCGGGGTGACCAGGCCCACCCTTTTTAGAGGGGTGATTCGGTCCGATCTAAATAAAATAAAAAATAAAAAAAAATTTTTTTTTGCTCATTTAATAGCCATGTGGTAGTACTACAAGTTTTATTTAGATCATCTTTAATTCTAGAGAGTTTTTATATTTTTAAAAAATGTAATAAATTAGGGTACAAAATGCCCTTAAATAGAATTTCACTTTTGAAAAATGTGAGTTTTTTAACTGTTGTTATTAAAATGAAAAATTGTTGGAATGGATTTTTAATTATTTTTTCAGTGTATACACTCGAGTATGTTAACTTTAAACTGGCAAAGTAAATTTTTGTTCCAAACAGTACTAGTGACTAAATCAGGGGGCATAACTTGGCCCATTTCACCGACCGCCGTAAAATTGATGGATGGGGTGAATCGACCACCATTGTTTTTTCGTATTTTACGTATTATTGACCAATTTTTATTAAGTATATTAATTTAAATCATAAAATAGTTTAGTTACTTATATTATGTAAAACTTAAAACAAAAATGAATTTATTAATAAAAAATACGAATCAAAAAGTGTCAAAATTTTGAGCGGAGAGGGGTGAATTGGGACCCCCCTTATTTTTATTCTTATTTTATGCTATCATTATTGATATTTTTAATTTTTATTACCGCATCCAAATCATTTACGTATGATAAACAATTATATTAAGTCAAAATTAAAACAAAATTGATTTATATGTAAAAGAGGAATTTAAACAGATTGTCCGATTCACCCCTCCAAGGTCAGGCTGATTGAGCTTTTATTAAAACTTAATAAAACTTTATTATTAGAATTATCATTATTATTTTTTTGTGTGGTTATGACCTACTATAGGGCTTTGATTTCAGGAAAAAAATTTCCAAAAAAGTGCATTAGGGGAAAATCGGGAGACGAAGTATACCTAAAGTGGTCCAAGTCACCCAGCCCGACGCATATATATAATATATATATATATTATATACTATTCCTTAAAATATACGTATTATATTTCTCTATGATATATATATATAATATATATATAGTATATATATATATATATATATATATATATATATATTATTACTATACGTATTCCTTGAAATGAACTAGCGTATTATTTTTTCTCTATTATTGACTACTTTGATTATGAATGATTTTGGGATGTCATCATCTGGAATTTCTGCAATTCATTCAATTGTTGGATTGATACCTTTTTTTTTTTTTTTTTTTTTTTTTTTTTTTTTTTTTTTTTTTTTTTTTTTTTTTTTTTTTTTTAATAATATAATTTTAAGAGCCTGACAAACAATTTCTTTCAATAGTATGTAGGCAATACATTCTACCCATCCTAAATTTCACTGCACTAAAACTATCAGACCTCTGGTCATGGAAATCTCCAATCCACTGGTACCAAAGTACCTCCAGGTCCCCTGTTTCTGATAGGAGGGGAATGTGCGTGACAAAGTAAAGCATACTGTATATTTAAAATTTATATTTATAATATTTATATATATCAATAGAACCAATATCAATATCATAAATATCAATGTAAGACCAAATTTCCTATTACTTTTAATTATAAAATTTCCAATTATTCTATTGCATAAAACTGGTCTTCCAAAGTTTATTAAGGTGTTTTTATTGCAATTCAGTTTATTTTGTAGTTATGGTTTTAATAGAGCAGAAATATGTATTCCAGAAGGGCTAAGGAATCACCATTATTATTATTAGTAAAATTTGCTGGTATTTTGTATTTTTATTATAAAAAATTGGTTTTCCACAACTTTATTACTTTATTAGGCTGTATTTAATTTATTTTATCTTTATGGTTTCAATAGAGTTGGAATAATACTGTAGTGAATCACGATTCTATAAAAACTAACTATTAATATCAGTAATACATCCTGAAGTAAAATAATTTAGTGCAATAATTTAGTGTAGTTTTCAATTACTGAAAACTGGCATTTAAATGTTTTATTGTGGACATTGGTAATAATTTAATTCCATTGAGTCACTCAACTATTTCTACTCTATTGAAACTATAGGAACATAAAATTTACAAAAATGAATAAAAAGAAACAAAATGAGATGAAGATAATATTAATATCAAATTATAAATAAAAAATTAAAAAATTTATTTTAGTAATATATATATATATATAATATATATATATATATATATATATATATATATATATATATATATATATATATATATATATATATTATATATATAATAGTATATATATATATATAATATATATAATAGTATATAATCTATACTATAAATATATATATATATATATATATATATATATATGGCAAAGACAGTTTGGTCTTTACATAAAAAAAAGGAGTACAGTAAAATGATTCCCAATTTCTGAAATCAGAATATATATATATATAATATATACATCTGCATTATAATATTTTTTTTTTTTTAAATGGTAATTTTAGAGTTCCAGAGTCTAATTAATATAAATACTGGGTAATTGTTGAGATTAATATTAAAATTTTTATTTAATAATTTTTTTTTTGATAATTCTTTTTTTTTTTTTTTTTTTAATTTTATCTACCAATGTTTGATGCCGTAAACATCATTGCCATATGTATTGCTTTTGGTTTTAGGTCATAAAACTAGTTAAGGTTGTGATAAGATTTGTTAAGTAGAAACAGATTTATTGTGCATACTTAACAAAACTTATAATAACCTAAAGTTAATGGGTCCTAAACCAAATTTTAACATAAAAAAAAACAAAAACTAATTTTTGTAATTTTTTTTTAATGGCAACATTGCATAAGGGGTATATTTAATGTACAAAAATGGTATCTTAAATTATTTTAATTTTTTTATGGATTTTCATACATTCTATGTTTATAATTTCAATAAAAATAAAAATAAAGCTCGAAAATGGATGAAGCAATGCTGCCAAATTTTTTAAGAACATTATCAATTTGTAATATATATATATATATTGAGAAAATTACTCAATGGTGGCCTAACGTAAAACAAAACCAAATACAATCAACTCACCCTGTTGTTCCTTCCTTGATGTAAGATGTTGAAAAATGTAAAGAAAAACGTACTTTTTTCTTAGGTAACCAAACTGATACCTATTACTTAAAACTATCTGTTGGGTATGCTACTCTCAGCTACACCAACCAAAGGATCTCACCCTACTACCCTGATCACTAGTCAGACCTACACAGTGCGCACCTAAGAACTAACTACCACGGGTCATTTACGGGTACACATCCAGAGGGAGGGGCAACACATTTACATTTAAGGAAAAAGGAAATAGATCATCCACAGGATGTACTCTGTATTAAAACCCTAAGTATAAAGTAAATTAACTTGCGTGCGCGTGCAAGACAAGAGCAAAGCCTCCAAAGAAAACAAGCCAGGATCTTCTTAAGCATAAATAAAAACAGGAAGCCCAAGTCAAGCAACATGCAACCTAGAAAAAAACAAACAAAAACAATCAATCTTATACCTTTCTCCTCCCCTCCTTCACTTGTGCAAAACCGTCTTCACACCACCTTACTTTCTTGACCCGACACACCTAACCCCAAACCACACCTATTCATAACACACCTACCAACACACCACACACCCACCCCTAACACCTCACCCCACCATCAGACCTCACTACATACCACCACACTCACTCCGGATCAGACATATCCGAATCACGAATATACCCTGACCTTCTTAACAACACAACATGATTCTCTTTCACCTTCTCTCCACCTTCGTTTTCACTATCACTTGTACTCGAAAAATAATCCCAACATCTTTCTTTCCAATCCAGATAATTCTCACCTTTTCTTCTTCTCATGAATTCTTTCACTTCCGCACTACGCTTATCAACCTTACACCTACGTTTCACTTGTTCTTTCTTCCTTGCTCCCTTTGATACCTCACCACACCCTTCATTCACTTTCAACACCTTCACCTTACTACTCATCTCATTCTCCATCTGCGACACCTCTCCATCACCACCCTTACGATCACTTACCACACTCCCTTCTACCATCTCTGACCCTCTTGACCTTTCTACAACCTCTGATAACGTATAGCACAATCTATCGTTCTTCACACCAGTATCCAGTATTTCACACATCTCTTCATATTCCTTCTTACTGTCACAAATACTCATATCACTACCACCACCATACCTACTCATACCTCTTCCATACCCTCCTTGATTCACACCAGTCACACCCACACCTGCCAGGTGTACCAAACGACTTCCCCTACCTGCACTCACCTTCCTTTCTTCCTTCTTCACCCCTCCCTCTGAACTCCTCTGAACCTCACTCCGCTTACACACCTCATCATAATCCTTATAGACATCACAATTTCGCCACAAATGCCTATCTGACCTGCAAAAGTCACACCTCTTTCGATTATCATAACCTTCACTTCCCAAATACACATTATTCCTTCTACCTCCTGTTGGAGCAGCCACGTCTACTCTCTCACCTCTATCACCATTACCCTGTACTGGTTGTCCCCTACCTACACCTCTACCTTCTTCTCTTTGTTCCCCATACATACCTCTTTTTGGACACTTAAAGGCGTAGTGGTACCTCGAACCACACAAATTACACTCAGTCACCTTACCAAACCTGTCTTTAGCATTCAACAATTGACCATCACCCCGTTCACCACCTCTGGGCCCAACTCTCTGAGTCCCTTCAGCATACCTCTGATTTCCTTGAGTACCATACCAACTACTAACATTTTCACCACCTACAGCCCCCTCACATGGTACCTCACATTTATTCCCTGCTTTCTTACCAAAACCTTCACATATATTAATTAATGCATCTCGAAAAGTACGAAACACCCACTCCTCTTTCCCACAATAGGCCAACACCATTTGTCTCTGATTATCACTCACATCTGCTCCTTCCAATAGGTGAACGCATTTCATATCTTCACCTAAATCAACCTTACCAACTATCTTACACTTTCTCTCAATCACTTCATACCTATTTACATATTCCCTCATCGTTTCATCTTTCTTTCTTTTGATATAAAAAAACTCA
>JABUQX010070877.1:40000-81289 GCA_015478945.1 Trachelipus rathkii
CTAAAGAATTTTTCAAAAACTTACTTAACTTAACTTTTCTGAACTTTAGAAATTTTTTTGAACTTAGAAAATTTTTGGTCTCAAAATGTGTGGATCGCTGTCTAACAGCTTTACCTATATATTATATATATATATATATATACATATATATAAATTATATATACTATATAGTATATATTATATTTTATTCTCACCATCCGAAAGATATATATTTTAAGATTGAAAAATTTTATATATATATATATATATATGGGCGAGGCAGGATTTCATTAAGGGGGGGGCAAAGGCTTGAGTGATATATAATATATATATATAATATAATATATATAAATATATATATATATATATATAATTATATATTTTATATATAATATTATATATATATAATATATATATATTATTTTATAAAATTATTTTACTTCAAAATTGCTGTGATATTTCTTTTATTTTCTGCAATTGTTTTTTTAATGTGTTGTCTGCAGCTGAATATCAATGGGCAAACGCCCTTCCAAGATTGATTTACAGCTTTGGCAGCCGCCAAAAAATGCTATCTAAAAAAAAATTTTGGGGAAAAAAAAAGTTTATCTCTTATCGAAATCGAAGAAAATAAATTGGTTCCCCAGAAAAGAAAATTTCCAAAAAAAAAAGCCTGTATAAAAGCACAAAGTTAGTTGACTTTAAGCAATATGAAATGAAAAACATTAAACTTTAGAAAATAATAAAACAGCATTCAGTAATCTAGTAATTACCTTCATTATCGTATCGTTGATGTTTTTTTTTCAGTTTTTCTACTAAACTTAACCCTTAAAAACGTCGTCTGGCCAAACATATAAGGTTCATAAATTTTTTGTTTCCCCAAGATTTTAGGGGGGGGGGGCAAGTGCTCACCCCCTGCCTATCCACATATATATATATATATATATATTATATATATATATATATATATATATATATATATATTATATATATATATATATTATATATATATATAAATAGCAAGGACTCCAACATATTTTTAAAAGATCCTAAGTCCAAAATCAATATATCAATATGTAAAGGTCGATATATTACTATTATATTATATTTTATATATTTATTTTATTATTATTATATAATATATTTATTAATTAATATTATATATTATTAATTATTATTATATTATTATATTATTATTATATTATTATTGATATAAACATGTGATATATTGATTTTAGACTTAGAATTTTTTTCAGAAATATGTGGAGTCCTGTGCTATAACTTTAATAATATAATATTATATAATATATTATATTATATATATATATATATATTATATATATATATATATATATATATATATATATAATATTTTAATCTTTAATTGTATCTAACAATATAGACAATGATCTTTTTTTAATTGTATTGTTAATAATCATGAAAAAAATATTAATTTGCAAAAGTTATGAATTTGAGGTAAAAATAATCTGAAAAAAAGTATCAAAAGTATTTCTTCATAATTACACAAACTGAATGAAGAATAATTTCATGAGCAGATTCTGATTTTTGTAACATTTTTTTTTTTTTTAAACTTTAAACATAAAATGCATGAAAATCAATAAAAAAAAAACTTCAAATAATTGTTGTTACCATTTTTGTACATGTTTATAGTTTCAATACAGTATTCAGGTTAATTGACCTCTAGGGAAATCCAACAATTAAAAAAAAAAACAAAAAAAAAATTTTTTTTTTTTTTTTTTAAATAAACAAAGCAAAAATGGTCTTATTCACTTCATAAGACAATTTTTTAATCACATGTAAATTTTATGTTCCTATTGTTGGACAGAGTAGATATAGTGAGTGACTGGATGCAACTAATATTACCAGGACCATTACTATATTTTTCATAAATTAGAACACATTTTCAGCTGGCTGTGTTCTGCTACAGCATAACCATAAAACCTCAGGTCTTTTTATGAAACACTGGTGTATTAAATATTCAATTAAGTTATAGGAGTTTATGACTACAAGAAAAATAGCACAAACTAGCCTATTTAATTTTGACAATAACAAAGTTAAAAAATATTAATACTTTACCTGAAGAATTTGAATCCACTTCTGTTACATCAATTGTAACATGGTCTGGTTCATACTCCCGTAATGTGTGCGTTTTGCAATGGTTGTAAAATGGGTTTCATTATGGGGTCCTGAATAGTTTTAAATAATTTTCAGGTAGGGCATCCGCCCTTAATGTCTTTTTATTATTATATACCACAATGTCCTTATCATTAAAATGTTTTTCGCACAACCTGTATTTATAAAATGTGTTCCATAGTGTATTAATTATTTATTAATTCACAATGTGTGTTCGTTTTTATAATTAGAGGATATTAATTTTCTAAGTTAGGTCTGCAACATAATTCAGTCCACTTCATAAATAAAGTTCTCGTTTTTGGGAACCTAAAAAAACTTAAATGTTTATCTTTGCTGTATTTATTTCTACACAACAGTGCATAACAAGTATTAGCCATTTATAATGGAAATTTAATAAATAATTCGAACAAAACGAGTATGAAAAAATGACAATGGCCGCACCAAAATTACGAATGAATTTTATAATCAAATTTACTTTCATATGATTGGTTAACAGCAAATGGCTATATACACATGATTGGCTAAAATATTGAAACAGGTTTTTTTGGGGGTTTATTACGTTTTATGACGAATTTTTGTGAATTAACATTCAATCACAATTCAATTAAATTTTTAAAATTAAATTTAGGTTTATTCATAAGCTAAATTTAACTTTAAAATAATCATAAAAATATATTTATTTAAAAAAAATACAACATTTTGTAAAATATTGAAGGATAAAAAAATTAAATTATTTATGTTCGAACTTTTGCTTGAAAAGCCTGTTTTGGGGTGTTAATACATTTTAGTTATAATTCAACTCACTATATTTATTAATTCACAATGAGTTCCTCTTCTGACTGTTCCAGTTTTGCTAGGGAAGGTGAACGTGCCTCCAGTATATAGAGTTAGGGTACATCTGGCACTAATCCGCTATCTCAAATATACCGGTCAGTTGGGCAGTTGTGATCTCTCATGGGGTTTATGTTGGAGATAGGATCCGGAGGGGGTCTTGCAGACTTCGATATCAGTGTTTGGCTGGTGGGGAGAGAATTCCTAGATTATTTAGATCTTACTAGGTTTTCAGCAACTTGCAATGCCAGGAGATCCAGGCAGTTTTGTATTTCTTTGGAGACTACTTTGATCTAGTTTTCTGAAGAAGCCAAGGGTTATGGGGGACCGTGAGGTTCCCAGGAAGCCCTATACCACATCAAGTAAGTAAGAAGTATGACTTGTTGAAGTTATGTAGATGTCACAACAGAATATGGCTAAACATAGTGTTTTTCTTTGTGATGGTTCCTTGTGAGAGGATTATTGTCTTATAAATTAAGCATAAGTTTTAAGGTTTTCCATTATTGTTCAAATTTTGACTTAGATGATTGTTCAAATTTTGGCTTTGAAATATTTAAATGTATTTGAGTTTGATTGGCAATTTATTTGTCATGACTTTTTATTAATTTTTAATTACCTTTCTGGATGTTGTGAAAGGCCTGATGAAGCTAGCCTATCTGAAGCTACCATATATAGCTATATATTTAATTAAGAATCTTTAAATCAATGACTAACAAGATGATTTAAATTGTTTAAGTCAGAATAGAGTGGGGTGGGAAATAGAAGAAAGATCCAAGTGCTTCAGACATTTACAGTAGGATTTATGCAAGAATTATCATGTAGTAGTTAGAACAGAAATATAGAGACAGTAAGAAGCCATATGGGCCTACCACTAAAAGAAAAAACTATAGCTGAAGTACATGCTAACCACACTACAAGCTTTAATAAGTTTGTTATAATCATAGCATGCAGTTTAACCTTAATAACTACTGTAACCAAAAACCTGCCAATTTGGCTTAATCAAAATACCTATACTATATGATGCCCAAACTATTTATATATATACCTATCCAATCCTTTCTTAAATGTTGCAATTGAGTCACACTCAATAACCTCCTGTAGCAAACCATTCCAAAAATTAACAATGCTATTACTGAATGAATGCTTTATATCAAGATGGTGTGCCTTCTTAGCTTTCTTACTGTGCCTACTGGTTTCCTCTCCATGGTCAACTATGAAGAGTGTATTGGTCTCTGTATTATCAATAGATGTAAATATTTTATAGACTTGTATCATGTCCCCTCCAGGGGTCAGAGAAATGGACAAGGAAAGTTGAAAACTGAGGGGAAAAATGAGTTGTGTGAATTCTCCTCAAAGTAGTAGTTATGTAATGTAAGTCTAGAGGTTGAAAAATCAGTGTTTGTTAAAATACTGTAGTAGTGGTAGTAGTAGTAGTAGTAGTAGTAGTACTCAAAGTAGTAGTTATGTATTGAAAGTCTAGAGGTTGAAAAATCAGTGTTTGTTAAAATACTGTGGTAGTAGTAGTAGTAGTAGTATAAGGAGAGTGATGAGATAATTTAGTGCAAAGTTGTGGAGGAAGTAAATTTGTTTGTTCTAACTCTGTTCTGGCTCCATCATTTTAAAGTTAAATCACTCTAGCTCAATCATGCTATAAGTAAGCTATATAATAGCTATGTTAGTCCAGTATTAGAGTATTGTGCACAAATTTGGGTCCCTTATTTAAGGAAAAGAGATAAGTTGGAGAGAGTGCAACATAGAACAACAAGTTGACTTTAAGGATAAATTGTGCTATGAGGAGAGCCTGAAGGCATTAGGAATGTTTACTGTAGAAAGGTGATTTCTTAGAGGGGACATAATACCAGTGTACCAAATATTTTCATCTCAATAATACTGAAACCAATAAATTCTTCATAATAGACCATGGAAGGGAGACCAAGAAATACAATAAGAAAATTAGGAAGAAGGCATACCATCTTTATGTAAGAAAACTTTCATTCAGTAATAGGGTTAATTATTTGCAAGGGTTTGCCATAGAAGGTTAATCAAGTGTGACTCACTGGCAACTTTAAAAGAAGATTGGAAAGAAATTTAGATGGTTTATGCATCACATGCTTTATGACAAAGCCAAATTGACTGGTGTTTAGTTAGTTATTAAGGTTAAACAGCATTTTAAAACTATGGCAATAGACTTATTAAATGCTTGTAGTATGGTTAGCATATACCTTAGCTATAGTTTTTGCTATTGGTAGTAACCTAGTTGGTGTATATAGGCCTATTATCCATTACTTTGTGTCAGATATTGGCAAGCCCTAGGGTGATGTGTGAGTTTTGCATGTTACATCATTGAGCAGGTTGGGTGATTAAGCTAATCTGTTTTACTTTAACTGGGACAGTCTCGATAGGACAATGTGGCTTCCAACTGTCTCTATTTATCTATATCTATTAACAATGTTTTTTTTTTATTATTTATTTATGTATATTGATTTTTATTCCAGCATAGATTCCAGTTGAATGAGATAAAAATGTTTAAGCACACAAAAAAATCTAAACATGTAAACAATAACAGCCTAAATATTGGTCAACTGCATCTTTTCAGGAAAGACGAAGTAATAAAAATCCAGAAGTTACTACTTGATTGGTATTACGCTAATCATAGGGTATTGCCATGGAGAGTTATTGCAAAGACAGAAACAGATTATAATAAAAGAGCATATGCAGGTATTATATATATATATATATATATATATATATATATATATATATATATTTTATATATATATAATATATATTATATATATATTATATATATATATATATATACTTAATAATATATTATATATATATATATATTACCGTAATATATATATATATAATATATATATATGTATATATTATATATATATATATATATAATATTTATATATTATATTTATTTAGTATATATAGTATATATATATATATTAATTAGTATATATATATATATATATATATACTATATATATATTATATATATATATATAAGATACTGTATATATATAATATATATAAATAATATATATATATATATATATATATATATAGTATATATATATATATATTATATATATACCGGTGTATATATATATACGTATATAATATATTTATATTATATATATATATATATATATATTATATAATTATATATATATATATTATATATATATATACTATATAATTATAATATATATACCGGTATATATATATGTATTAGTGATGGGATGCAGCAGATGTCTTTTTTTTCGCATCCGCGGGATGCGGATGCGGATGCGATGTTTTGATTTTAACATCCGCGGATGCGGATGCGGATGCGGGATGTTTAATATTATATATATATATAGATTATATATATTATTATTATATATCACTATATATATATATATATATATATATAATATATATATATATATATATATATATATATATATATTATCGAGTTTTAGCAATCTTTTAATATAATTGTTACCAGGGCGCGGGACGGGGACAACTCAAATGACCCATCCAGCCTCTTTCCCAATCCTCCGACCTTAATGAAATAGAGATTTTTACAGGATTATATACTTTTTGCACTTGAATTGAAATTCAATATTTCAGAAAGTTTGTGCTTGAGAAACATTAATTTTTTCTGTTTTTCTGGCTTTTCTGCTGAGAAGTCTGTTTCTCTTTTCATTATATATTAGCCCATCAGCATTGCTAAATACTCCTCACTTGGAACACTAGTTGGATGACAGGCCAGGTATTTTCCTTGCAAGTTTACTTAGCGTGGGTAAGACATTTTGCATTTTGCTTATTACCACTCAACGAACTTGATAGGATCGTCATTGATTTGATATAGTCGTTTTTTTCCTGGTGAATAAGTTTTCAATCATTTGCACTGCATCTTTTGGAAAATGCGTGTGTTTCTTCATACTACTGACTGTAGAAATTCTTCCAGTGATCTGTTATTTATTGTTTACTTGTAGAAGATGTTGTTCTGACTATAATTTTCATTTTTTTCCTTTAATGGATGGCTAATTAATAGACTATTCGGATTGAAGTTTTCTTGCAAGTTTACTCAAGGGTGGGTAAACATTTTTGCTTAACACTTTCCACCAACTGATTGATCATCCATTTGAATCTAATCGTTTTGCTTGGAATAGTTTTCAATCATTTGCAATAATTACATCTTTTGGTAATGCATGCGTTTCTTCATCATCTTTTGGTAATGCGTAGAAATTCTTCCAGTGATCTGTTATTGATTTACTTGTAGAAGTGTTGGTTCTGTAGAGATTTAGTTTTTTTTCCTTTTAATGGGTGGCGAATTAATAGACTTTCGGATTGAGTTTTATTTTCAACTGCATACACAAGTAATGATTTATATTTGTTCTAAATATCGTTCAAATAACCTTGCTTTATAACTGGAATCTAAGTAAGTTGCAATAGTATGCAGGTCATTAATTTCCACAGAACCAAGCGTTTTTCTAGCTCTAAGTTTAATTACATCTTTCTTTCTTTTAAAACTGTCACCATTTTCATTTGAAGATGGTTCAAAATGCTTCCCTATACGTTGAGATTAATGGGTATTACATAAGAGACAGAAGCTGTAGAGGCGCTGATTTTTTTTTGGTAGTTCCTTCAAATGGTTTCAATAGCAATAAATGCAGGTGTGACTATGATGTCATTTTCCAAATTAATTAAGATTGTTAACTTTGGAAAACGAACTGGCGTAAGCAAGAAGTTCTTTTAGCAATACTTCTTTCCATCATTGAAGTGTACTTATTTCCAGCGAGTTGGAATGTCTTTGATAACGTTAAGATATGGACATATCAAGCCGTTTTTGAATTGCAGCTTTCAACTCATTTACATTTTTTTATTTTCTTTTCAAATAATTCCATCTTAAGTATTTTTATTAATAAATTTTTATCAAATCTCGACAATAACATCCGCGCACATCCGCAGGGCAAAACGCGGATGCGGATGCGGATGCGGATCTTTAATAATGGGCGGATGCTCCGCGGATGCCCGGATGCGGAAATGTTACCTGCATTCACTATATATATATATAATATATATATATATATATTATATATATATATAGTATATATATATATATATATATATATTACTAATACGGTATATTATATATATAATTTATATATATATATATATATATAATATATATATATATATATTATATATATATATATATATATTATATATTATATATATATAAGTATATATATATTATAGTATATAGTATAATACCGTAAGTATATATATATATATATAGTGAGCAAATCATCCACAAACAAAAAAATATATACCATACAAATTTAGATTTAGATTTTTACCTAATTTACAGGTTGTTTCTATGTACTGTATATAGTTAATGTTTTTAATTTTTGCCTTTCCTAGTTAGTCATAATATAGCAATATGCTGTTCCATTTTCATATATTCTCTTCACAATTTATTTTTTATCCTCATTGATGCTAATGATAGACATATTTGTTTTTGAAGATTTTCGTGTAAGTTTTCATTATCCATTTTTTTTTCTAAATTTCAGTGTTGATCCTGCTTTTCAGGTTAATTTTTTTTGGTGATTTTTAATGCCATATCACTTGTGCTGTTTGTGTTTTGTACCTTTTTTTCCCAAGAAGCATGACCACCTCTCCTCACTTAGGATATCATCTATAATCTCATGGTCTTTTTAACTTTTCTTTATTATTTTATGTAAATTTATTAGTAGCAATAAAATACCAGATATTGGCAGTATTTAAATTCAAAGGTTAAATTATTATTATTAGCTGCAAAATGTTAAGCTTTTGTGTATAAATATTCTTTTTATAGCATAAATTACTTTGACATTATTATACATTTGTCAATACGTTCTATTATTATTATTATTATTATTATTGAAAATTTTCTCTTCATTTTAAGCAAAATATGGAATTTAGAGCTATATATTTAATATTAAGCTATTTTATTTTATTTTTTTTTAATTTGTTTTTAAAGTATTAATCTAATTCCGATTTTCAGTCTGGGTGTCAGAAATAATGTGCCAACAAACTCAAGTAGCAACTGTAATTGATTATTACAACAAATGGATGTTACAATGGCCAACTGCTGATAAACTTGCTGATGCTTCATTAGAAGAAGTTAATAAAACTTGGGCAGGTTTAGGATACTATTCCAGAGCAAAACGGCTTCATGAAGGTGCCTTGAAGGTCTGTTATAGCTGATACTTTTTGCTCACAAGTTCTAAGTTTAAATTTGATTTTGTATTAAAATAAGCCCTTTTACATATTTTATGTTGCTGTACTTTCAATTTGTGTAATTGTGACACCATTGCTTGAGATTACTTTAAAAATGTTGTTTTAACAAAGTGTGATTCATTTTCTTATATATATATATATATATATATATATATATTAGTGATGCAGGTAACATCCGCATCCGCATCCGCATCCGCGGAGCATCCGCACATTATTAAAGATCCGCAATCCGCAAATCCGATCCGCGGTTTTGCCCTGCGGAGTTGCGCGGATGGTTTATTGTCGAGATTTGTAAAGATTTTATAATAAAAAATACTTAAGATGAATCTGAAAAAGAAAATTAAAAAATGGTAGAAAATGAGTTGAAGGCAATTCAAAAACGGCTTGATATTCCATATCTTAACGTTATCAAAGACATCCAACTCGCTGGAATAGTACACTTCATATGATGGAAAGAAGTATTGCTCAAAGAACTTCTTGCTTCGTACGCCAGTTCGTATTCCAAAGTTAACAATCTTATTAATTTTGGAAAATGACATCATATCACACGCATTATTGCTTTGAAACCATTTGAAGGAACTACCAAAAAAATCAGCGCCTCTACAGCTTCTGTCCTCTTATGTAATTTCAGAAATGTGCATATGCTAGGAAACATTTGAAACCATCATCACTCTGAAAATGATTTTTGTTTAAAAGAAAAAGAAAAGATGTAATTAAACTAGAGGTTAGAAACGCTTTTGGTTCTGTGGAATTAATGACCTTCATACTATTGCAACTTACTAGTTCAGGTTAATATAAGCAAGTTATTTTGTAAACGATATTAGAAACAAGGTTAAATCGTTACTTGTGTTGCGCAGTTGAAAAACTTCAAATCCGAACAGTCATTAATTCGCCACCCATTAAAAGGAAAAAAACAAGATCTACAGAACCAACACCCTTCTACAAGTAAATCAATTAACAGATTCCTGGAAGATTCTACAGTCCAGTAGTGAATGAAGAACACATGCTTACCAAAAGATGTATCGCAAATGATTTAAAACTATCACCTGAAATATTGATTAGCGAGAAATGATGAACCAATCAGATGGTAGGAAATGGACCAAAATGTTTTACCCAACCCTTGAGTAAACTTGCAAGGGAAAACTTGACCCCAAACAGTCTATAATTAGCCATCCATTAATAAGGAAAAAATGAAATATACAGAACCAACTCTTTCTACAAGTAAATCAATAACAGATTCACTGGAGAATTTCTACAGTCCAGTAGTGATGAAGAAACACACGCAGTTATCAAAAGATGCAGTGCAAATCGATTGGAAAACTATCCCAGGAAACGACTATAATACTCGGAAATGACGTCCTATCAGTTGGTGATGTTAATTAAGCAAAATGCAAATGTTTACCCACGCTTTAAGTAACTTGCAAGGAAATAACTTGGCCTGTCCTCCAACTAGTGTTCCAAGTGAGAGAGTATTTAGGAATGCTGGGTAATATATGAAGAAAAAAGAGAAACAGACTCTCAGCAGAAAAGGCAGAAAAGGCAGAAAAATTAATGTTTCTCAAGCAACCTCTCCATATTTGAATTTCAATACAAAGTGCAAAAAGTATATAAATCATGGTAAAATTCTCTATTTCATTAGGTCGGAGGTTCAGGGTAAAGATGTGTTGATGGGGTCTATTTGAGTTGGGTCCCCGTCCCGCGCCCTGGTAACAATTATTTAATAGATTGTGGCTAAAACTCGATATATATCTATATTAATATAGTAATATATATTATATATATATATATATATATTATATATATATATATATATATATTAAACAAATCCCATCCGCATCCGCGGATGTTAAAATCAAACACCCGCAAATCCGCATCCGCGGATGTTAAAATCAAACATGCGCATCCGCATCCGAAAAAATGGACATCTGCAGCATCAATAATATATATATATATATATAATATAATATACTATATATATATATATTATAAATTATAGTATATATATATAGTATAATATATACGGTAATATATATATATTATATATATTATTATATAATATATATATATATATATATATATATATAATTATATATATATATATATATATAAATATATATATATATATAATATGATATACTATATATATATTATAACCCCGTATATATATATATTATATATATATATATATTTATATTATATATATATACATATATATATATAATATATATACTTTATACATATATAATATATATATATATATATTTAATATATAAATTTAATTGTGTGTGTGTGTGTGTTTTTTTTTTTTTTTTTTTTTATTTCCTCCTTTTTTTTTTTTTTAATAATATCTTGTTCTTCAAATGCCATTTAAGCTAACTTTATTCTTCTTTCTTCCCACTAATTAATGTCTTTTCATTTAGTTAATTGTTTGTTATCTGTTCAATTTAGTATTTATTTCCTGTACATTCTTCCTCTTAGAAGAGCATTCAATGAAATCTTTTGATGTATAATGAAGGTTAAAAAATACTTGCATTTGGCATTGTGTTAATATGAAAAGAGAAAGGAGCGGAAAAAAATAGAGAACTTATAGGATGCCACGTAGCAATAGAAATATAGATAGAGAAAACACTGGAAAATAGATAGAGCATGATTAGAAAAATTTTAAAAATATATATATAAATACATAAGAATTGAAGAGAGGAAAGAGAAGTAGATAGCATCAAGCAAAATGTGGAGGAATATTTAGAATGATTTTTTTAAGACGTGAAAATAGAATAGTACATCTGATTTATAATTATAATGGTAGCGTTCTGACTGTTGTGCCATGAGGGTTACTCCTGTTTTTCAAGATCTTAAAATTTTAATAAGTATAATTCTCTATAGGTAACAAAGAACTTGAGTGGAAAATTTCCTAAAGGTAGAGACTGCATACAGAAAGAATTGCCTGGCGTTGGACGGTATACAGCTTCGGCTATTGCATCAATTTGTTCAAAAGAGCCTGTTGGAGTTGTTGATGGAAATGTGTTCCGAGTGTTATCACGGTTAAGAGCTATTGGAGCTGATATATCTTCTCAGGTAAATGCTATAACATATATATGACTGTTTCTATTAATTTTTTTTTAATCAAAAGTAGTTTCGTTATTGATAGCAGTATTATTTGTTGATATTAAAAGCACTAGATTGCATTTGTAGATATATATATATAATATATATATATATATATATATATATCCATCAATATTATACCACTAATATATATATATATATATATATATATATATTATATATATATTATATATATATATATATATAATATCATCCACCTTCTTTCCCCAAGACTAGGGGTAAGGTGCGTACCATGCACCGGAAACAGAAAAGTAGTAGAAGAACATGACACAAATCAAAAAGAAAGCCCAGCCTTACCTCCCCCTTTTTACCTATTAGTGAGAACTCGTCGCAGTTAGAAAATCCACCCTAGAGCTTCACGGGACCGTGACGGACCCTCACCATGGCATCTCGTCAGTGTGGGGTTCACCCCTTTGCCCAGGTGGGCCACAACATACCCCTTACAAAACTCCGTCATTCACTCCTATTATGCACCTTTCTTCTCGCCTCTGCCAAACTCTCATTTCTCTCCTCCAGGCATTCCTTTACTGACTCAAACGACTTTTTCTTCTGTCTCCCAGCTGGTCGATTTCCAACACACACACACACACACACACACACACACACACACCACTATACATCCGCTTAACCAACCGACTGTCATTATCCTGTTCCACATGACCAAACCATCTCAACGTACTTTCATTTATTCTCTCATTTATCACCTTTCTTCAACACGAACTCTCTAATACGTTCATCCTCATTTTATAATTCATCTCACACCTGACACGCCCCTAAGATTGTCCATCTGAACACATTGAACTTTAGATCTATGCCTCTTATTCCAGACCATAGTCTCACTACTATACATTAACACAGGTAACAACATACCCTCATGTAAGACCCTAGTACACTCAAGACTTAGTCCCTTTACATCCACCAACGATTTAATTGCACCTGCCTCCCTCCTCAAACTTTCCTACTACACCTCTGCATTCATCCGTTCCCCTTATCAACCCAACATATATCCTAAAATATTTAAACTCAGACACTTGCTCCAGCTGCCCACCATCTAACATATACACTTTCACACAGAGGAACTGTCCTTACTCACAACCAATAACCTTACACCTATCTACGTTTACGTTTCAAACCCTCCTTTTACACACCCTGCAAATCTCTCTACAAATCCTCCCAAAACTATATTCAGATTCGCCACACAACCATATCATCGCATAAATAGGTAGGGCAACCCTCGCACCCTCTCGTCCATTCTTTCATCATTCCTTACACTTCCACTGCCACCACCTCTAAGTTCTTTCAATAACCCTAATTCCATAGACAAATTAATTGAATAACCAAGGAGACATCAACACATCCCAGCCTCACTCCGCTATTAATATTAACCAATCACTTTCAACTCATTTAATTCTTACACACGCTTCACTATCGTATATATATTATATATTATATATATATATTAATATATATATATATATATATATAATATATCATATAGAATATATATATTTATAATATATATATAATTTATATATATAATATATTATATATATATTATATATATATTATATATATATATGCGAGGGGAGAAAGAATTTCTACAACGTATTCCCAGCCTGTCGTAAGAGATAACTTAGAGATATCCCTGTGTGTTGTGGAGAAAGTATTCCACAGCGTTCATTTAGCGTGTCGTAAGAGGCAGCTATAAGAATAGTGGTAGCTGGGTTAGGGACCCGCTACCACATATTTATAATTTAGGAATGCTTATGCATGTATCGGACCTTTTTTTTTATCGCTTTAAATGATCTTATATCTTTCGATGAAACTGTATAAAACGTAATGCCTGGGTACATGAAATGTTAGAGGAATAAATTAATAGGGGAGAGATGATGAATTGTATTTAGAAAGGGCAAATTTGATCAGCTTGCTATGACTCATACAAAGATGAATGAAAACGGTGAAGACGAGTGGTGTGGAGTTAAATGTGTGTGTGTGTGTGTGCTGGAGTGGATAGGGGGAGAGGGGGAGTTGCGATTCTGATGAGTGACTTGTAGCACAGAGTTATGGCGGATTTTATTTATGTGAGTTCTAGAATACTAATGGTTAAATTTAAGTTTGAGAAGGTCAAGGTATATGTGGTAGTATCATATGTTGCATCTGAGAGTGATGTTAAGGAGAGCCAGACTTTCTGGGACAATCTGAAGAATATTTTGGACACAGTGAGTGGGGCTTCAGATGGATTGTGTTGGACGACTTGAATGGTTGGATAGGTAATCGAAAAAGGGATGGTATTACAGGTGCCTTTTTGGTTATGCAGGGTTCACACTTTCTGGAAAGTCAGGGAAGGTCAGGGAAAGTCAGGGAAAAAAATTGGTCAGGGAAAGTCAGGGAAACGTTTTAAGATATGCTGAAAGTCAGGGAAATTCCTAAAAAAGTCGGAAATTTTAAAATTTCAAAACATATGAAGAATGATCCATGGACCAAGTTGCATATTTTTGATACATTTTTTTTTCCTTACTGTATAATTGTGGAACAAGAGATGTATTTGATAAGTGAATGAAAAGGTTTGGCGAGGAATGACATTCCATAAATATACTTCTATCCTGTTTCTTCTATTTTTAGTTCACTATTCCGTACTATTCTTCCTATTCTGTTTCGTAGAGGTTGTTCAAATTCATCCTTTGATTAAGGTGATTGGTGTAGTGGATGTGTTTTTTAGACTGGTATGACTTATGACTTAAATCTGTTTATATCTTTTCTTTTTAGGGATTTATACTTTTTTGAGGTTGGTTTTTTAGAGGTTTGAAGAAAGTGATTTTGGATTTTTGTGCAGTTGAAGGTATTTATTATTTATTTATAAAATGACTTCAAACAAAATAAACTAACTTTAACGACCAGTGGTTGGACGTCAAATCCTGAAACCTACAGTTTATCAGGTTGGTTGGGTAAAGGACTGATAGTTCAAGGCAGTACTGTAAAGTATGGAAAAAAGAATGTTTCATCTATCTAACATTGGGACGGCCAAGCCGAGTTTCACATTCAAGAATGGATACTCATTTGAATTTAACAAAAACTCAGCAGGACCCAACCATCATTGAAAAAACTTTCTTTCGTTACGTGTTCCAATAATACAAATATTAGGTGAAAAGTGTGTGCACTGAAATTATGCCATCCCATCAACTTCTAATCATACTCACCGATTGTAAATGACCCTGAATGTTCTATTAATAACCCCAAAATCAGTTTATCAAACAGTTTCATCTTTTTGCATTAAAGATGATGTTTCAAGATCTGAAATACTATGGGCAATAAAAGGTGGGGGTGGATGATAAAAATGGTCTTTAAAACCCGTGTGCAGATATAGGGAAACATTAAATTAAATGTTTCCCCTAGTGCAGTAGCTTCAAATTTAAAATGGGGCCGATGATGTAAATATGTGATTAACTATGGACTTGCTCCCTATATTTCTTTAAAGCAAAAGCACAATACACTTTACTTTACTTTGGGGTGAAGCTCATTCTACCCTTGAAATTAAAATTCAAAATATTTTGGATGGTGATTGTTTTTCTAAGAGACTTGATTAGTTTTTTTCTCCTATAGTACCTGGGAATCAATGTTATTTGGAATTGTGGCAAATTATTAAATTAGGACTGATATTTTTCCATGGAAATGCAACAGTGGAAGGAAGGGTTTTCGTATAATTTAGTCAATTTTAGTGAAGAATCTGAAAAAGAACATGGTTTGATTTCTCAAAGAAGTGCACAATGCTAGTAAGTATCTCATGAAAGTTATTCATATAAGTTCCTATCACCATACTCGTTGACAAATGTAGAGCTGCCCAGTAGGAAGAATGAAGAACATCTTCAAGATCAAACAGACACCAAGAATGAAAGAAGAGAATAAAAAGGTTGAAAAAAAGAAAAGTTATTTCAAGATCTTCTAAAACTTGAAGAGCAGAGAAAGATTTAAAACTGAAAACTTTGACAGAAGAAGACGCTATGGCTATAAGAATCAAAATTTCAGATGCTTGAGAAGAAAAAGTTAACCCTAAATCTCCCCATTTAGAACTTTTGTGATCACAGTGGACGTTATTCACCTAGTCCATTAATGTAAGCTTTTAATTTATTTCCTTTTTGTATAAATAAAACTGTTTACCTTTTAGAAAAAATAAAAAAGTATGCAAAAATGCTATGGGAAGGTAAGGCTGATTACTAAAAAAATAAATATTTTTTTAAATTCATCCATGATGATTAACAGTTTCTAAAGTAAATTTTCAATAATTTAATGTATGAATTTAATCAAAACTCATTAATGCTGCAATAATGATTAATAGATATTTTATACGACAAAAGTAACGAACACGCTAAGTCAGGGAAAAAAAGATTGGTCAGGGAAAGTCAGGGAAATCAAATTCAAAATTTCAGTGTGAACCCTGTTATGGAGAAAGTGAGAATGGTAGGAAGGTATTGATTTCTATGAGTAGTTAGGTATGTGTGTAAGTAATACATTCTTTGAAAGTTTGAACACAAGACTAACTTTCTGTAAGTATACAAAGAGTCAGTGTAGGTAGAGATAATGTCGAAGTGAAAGTATGATTTATTTTGTGATGTTGAAATATGTGATGGATGTTAAACCAGTGAGGGTTTTGGGGATAGGAAGGAATATCACATAATTATGTAGTTTTATGTAAAATTGTTAGTTGGGGCTCGGATGGAGAGGAATGAACAAAGGAAGGAAGAATTAGGAGTGATGCTAAATGAACAGGGTTATAAGGAAAGTATGTGAGAGCACTTGCAAATAAGTCAGTTGGATGTGAACAAGATGAAACTGTGCAAATCTGTACTCAATGAAGGAGACATTTGTTAGTAGTGCAAGAGAAGTATGCAGTTGTGCTTAAGTAGGAAGTAACAATGTCAATAGTGAATATAATTTAATTTTCAAACATTCTAGTGTCTTACTTCTTTTGTGGTATTAGTTTAAATTTAATACTACTAATATTTGAAAGAAATTTTTATAAATTGTATATTACCATATTACACAATTTTTTTCAGTCAGCATTGCATGGGAAATTTTATTTTTGGAAATTATTTTGAATGTGCTGAGGAAGAACCTGAAACGGGTTGAAAGTGAACACAAATACTAACATGTAAATAAAATAAATATTTAAAAGTAACTTTTATTTTGTATTAAGTGAAGAAGTTTTAAAATTTATGCAGTATAATTAAAATGTTAATAACTATCTCAACTTTAACAGCAACTACTGTCCAATGTAATTGGGAAAGTTTAAAAACTTTTAAATGCAATGTTATTAAATTTGAATTTTAGGTAAATTATTTTAAAAAGTAATTCCAATTATGCATGCATCATTATTTCTAAAACGTTTCTAATTTAATAAATTCCTCTCAATGTAAACACATGTAATAGCTCTATATGCACAGCTGTGTAAATTTCATAACTTAAAATATAAGTTTTTTTTCAGCCAGTCATTGAAGAAATCTGGAAAATGTCTGATCAGCTTGTTGACGAAGATGAGCCAGGAAATTTTAATCAAGCTTTAATGGAATTGGGAGCTATGGTTTGCACCCCTAAGGTTAGTTTATTTATTTAATTATTTTTTTTAATCTTTATTTATTTTTTATTTCTAAGAAACCTCTGAAACTGAAAATTTCTTTTCTTGTATTTCTTTGATATTATTTTTCCTCTCACTTAAAAGTTAAAACGGTCTTTTCTTTTCTTTTTAACTGTAATTTGTTACTGATTACTACTTTAAATACATATTGTTTTATTTTTCATTGCTTTGTCTGCATAAGAATATAAAAAAAACAATTACTGGATTATTTTTGTCAGTTTTTAAAAAAAAAATTTAATATCGGATGCAGAGAGAGAGAGAGAGAGAGTGTAGCATACATTTTGTTAATTAAATTGTCAGGCTTAATATTTTTCAGCAAAAATTTGCACAATTTTCATCATAGGGTTAATATACTACATTTAAAATAAAGTTTCAGTGCGATATATATATATATTATATATTATATATATATTATATATATAAATAAAATTTTTAGATGATATTATATATATATATAGTATTATATATATATATATATATATATATATATATATTATATAATATATATGTATTAATTATATATATATATATAATTAAAATTGTCATGCTTAATATTTTTCAGCAAAAATTTGCACAATTTTCAGATGGCTAAGAATTGGTTAAGAATTCATCCTCTAACTCGTTTAATGTAATCCAACTATAATTTATTTCATAATTTCCGTCTAAAGGGGGGAGTATGTGCTTATGTTAACATTAACATACTCCTGTAACACGTCTCGTGAATCTCGAATCTCCTAATTTCGCGATGTTCTGTGGCTTAAAAAGTCTTCCTTCCACTACAATAATGCTTGTGCTTTGCCTACTGTTCTCCTAACAGAACAGATTTTAACGCCTTTTTTGAATATCTTACTACTTCTCACGAGACTGTTATATCTTCTTATCCAAATACTGAGGTCCTCTATTTAGGGGATTTCAATGTACACAACACTGAATGGGTTGGGTTCCTCTCATACTGATCTAGGGTTGGGAGGAGGCCGATCATTCAGCGTGTTCTCAACGATCTGGAGCACTAATTAAAAACCTAAACACATTCCGGATCGTCCAACCAATTCTTGAACACAGCTTGACTTATGTTTCACACTAGTCCCTCTCTCTATAAATACACATTTTCTCTCTATTGGTAAAATCTGACCACAACCTTATATCTCTTAATTTTACACTTTCTCTCCAACAGCTCCATCCTGCCCTAGTGCTTCTTCTGCACTTGATCGGGCCGCTGGGGGCCTTGCGGTCCGCTTCTGCACCACTACAATTGGAAGTGACTGCTTTGTCTCTTAAGACGCTTCAGATTCTTGCCGATAAGTAGGCAGCTGTAATGGTTGATGGGATGAGCAGGTTCATTCCTTCTTCGACTAGATCCTTCTCTTCTCATAATCCATGGTTCGATCGTGCTTGTTCTCTGGCCATTCAGGCTAAGATCAGTGCGTATCGGGGGTGAAAAATTCTCGTTCTCCTATCACTTCTCTCGCTAATTTTCATTCAGGCTAGAAATCGTTGCAGGGAATACTCTTCGACGCAGCAAGCGGGCTTTCATCAAACACAAGTGCGCTAACCTCCTTGGTTCTCCTACGGACAATCTTTCTGGGCCTCTTGTCAAAATATCTCTAACAACTTCGGTAATAAATCTGCCTTTCCTCCTTCTAATTCGATCTGATGGTTCTGTTGCTAATTCTCTAACTGAAAAGCCCCAATCTCTTCGGCCTCCATTTTTCCTCTAATTCTAAAAGGCGTTGTATGATATGACCTACCCTTTCTTCTCCTCTCAGGTGTCCTTACGTATTTGCCTGTGATTACATTTGACCGGGTGCATGGGCTCCGAAATCTATGAACGTTAAGAAGGCGGGTGGCCCGGATGGGATTCCTTCCCCGAGTTTTGAGGGAGTGAGCTACGTGCTGTCCCCCGCCCTTCGTTCAAGCTATATTCTCTAATGGTCTCAATACTAGCACTTTCCCCTCAGTGTTGGAAGCACGCACATGTCCAACCCATTCCGAAAAAGGAAGCCGCTCTGTCCCTTCTAACTATCGCCCTATAGATCTCACTTGTATTCTATCTACAGATCTTTGAAACACCTTCTCAACTCTCACTTATTAGATCATCTGGAATCTCGTTCCCTTCTTTCCGATCACCAGTACGGCTTTGATCGCTCGAGATCTACTGGCGATATACTTTCCTATCTAAACCGATTTATATGGTTTTTCCGCTCTTAGGAACTAACGGGGAGACTGGCGTGGTGGCGCGTGACATATCCAAAGCATTTACCGGGTTTTTGGCACGCGTCATTGCTCTCCAGGCTCCCCTCCTTTGGGTTTTCCTCCTTCTCGTTTGCTACTTAAGGTTAGCTTTCTTTCCAATCGCCCAATATGGCTGTTGTTTGATGGGGCACTTTTCTTCTTTTTCCGTCATAGTGGTGGTTCCTCAGGGTTCGTCTTATCTCGCTACTTTATTCCTTTTTCATCAGTGATCCTCACCTGCACATCTAACGTCTATCCACTATTATGCCGATGACTCGACCCTTCATTCTTCAACTCATTTCAATTCTGCTCCCTCTTTTACGTTTCTAGAATTGCCTCTCGTCTTAAACTCTTTCCGATTCTATTCTCGTTGATCTTTTGGATAGATTTTCCTGGTGGGGTCGTCTCAACCTTAGTGAAATTCAATTCTTTAAAAACTCAACTTCTAAAGATCTACTCTCTAAATCACCTTCTAACTTTCCTATTCTCTTTCGACGGTTCCTCTCGTCTCTCCTGTTGACAATAATAGAACATCCTTGGTCTTAACATAACAAAAAATCGTCTGGAAATTTCACTCTCAATGGTTTGTTAGGGCGGCCCCAAGAAACTGGAAGCTCTGTTTAGACTGCGAAGACCTTTTTTCCTCTTCTTTGTTCTTCCCAGCTATACAAGGGTCTTATCCGCCCTTGTATGGAGTACTGCCTCCTATCTGGGGGGGGGGGGGGGGGCTCTGGTTTCACTCGGCTTTCGGATAGGGTTGAGTCCAAAGGCCAAAAGGCTTTATATATTGTTTTGGTACTTCCAGTCTCACTTGACCTCTATCCTTTGCGGCGCGAAATGTTGGTGCTTTATCTCTTTTTTCTATAGGTACCGCAGCGGCAAGTACTCGAGGGAACTTACCACTCACGCGCGTACCACCACCTTTACGACCGTCCTCGTAGCACAAGGGGAGCTGTATCTGCGCACGAGTTTTGTGTTTATATTGGTAACCTCCAGGCTAGTCCGCTGCGGTGCTTCCTTTTCCTGCCACTTCTGTTCTGCTGGAATCCTCTCCATCTTTGTGTGTTTCTGCTTTATTAATCTCCCTTCAACTTTAAAGCCTGCGGTTTGTGCTTATCTGCGTAATTTACGCTAGTGGGTGAACTTTTGTGTGTACTACACCCCCTCCTTGAATAGGGCTCTGCCTGTGAGTGGTGGTGACAACTGTAAATATATATATATATAATATAATATTATATATATATATATATATATATATATATATATATTATATATAATATAATATATATAATACGATTTGATGTTTAACGATATATGAATAATATATAAAAAAAAAAAAAAAAAAAAAAATATATATATAACTCACCTCGAGAGTGATGTATAAGGACATTCATACAGCAAATAGGCGAAAACAATCAAAATCGTAAAAATAACCTACGTCTTAAGTAGTAAATCAATAATATATATATAATATATATATATATATATATTATAATATATTATTATATATACTATATATAATATATATATATATTATATATATATATATATATATATATATATATTATATACTATATAATATATAGTATATAATATATACGGTTTTCATGGTGCAAGAAGGAATAGGTATTTGGGGAATGAGGTTTATTAGTAAGGAGGAGGTAAATGGGTAGAGTGAGAAATTTGATGAATGGTAAATCTGCAGGTATAGGATGAATTCTAGTGAAATGATCAAAGAGCGGAGGCGAGATGTGTGATTGATTGGTTTGGAAGAAGTTGTGTAATAAAGCGTTTTTATGGAGGGTATAAGTTCAAGGGATTGGAGGAGAGCGGTAATAGTCCCCTTGATATAGGGTAAGGGAGAAAAAGGGGAACTGTAGAAATAATAGGCGGAATAAGTTTATTGAGTGTTTGTTGGGAAGGTATATGCTGGTATTTTTGGTCGAAGAGTGCGTCAAAGGAACTGAGGGACTGATTGGTGAAGAACAAGGTTTTTTTGGGGGGGGCCCCCCCGGGGGGGGGGGGGGGGGGGGGGTTAGGAGTGGTAGAGGATGTGTGGATCAAATCTTTACATTGAAACATAATGGATTGAGAAAATGAGGGAGAACAAAAATAAATTGTATTAGGTTTTATGGATTTGCAACAGGCGTATGATAGAGTTCATAGGAAGCGTTATGGCAGGTGTTAGTGATATAATGGTGTTGGTGGTGACTTCTGATGGAATCAAAAAGTATGTATGAGATAGTGAAGCGTGTGTAGAAATAAATGGTGTCAATGGTGATTGGTTTAAGATTAATAGCGGAGTAAGATCAGGGTTGGTGTTATGTTCTCCTTGGTTATCAAATTTGTATATGGTGGGGTTATGAAAGAATTGAGGTGGGGATGGCAGGAAATGGTGTAGAATGGTGGAGAATGGATTTGAGTGGAGGGTGCCCTACCTATTATATGCGGATGAAATTTGGTTCTTGTGGCGAATCTGAGAGAGTTTGAGAGGATTGATAGAGAGATTTGGACAGGGTGTGTGAAAGGAGGGGCTTGAAGTAAACGTGGATAAGAGTAGGTTATGGTTGTGAGGAAGGACACTCCTCAGTGTGAAGTATGTTAGATGGTGAGCAGCTAGAAACAAGTGTCTGAGTTTAAAATATTTAGGATATTATTTGGAAGAAAAGGGAACGGACGATGCAGAGTGTAGTAGAAAGTTGTGAATGGCAGGAAGGGGCTGGTTGCAATTAAAATCGTTGGTGAATGCAAAGGACTAAGTCTTGAGTGTGCTAGGTCTTACATGAAGGGTATGGTTTTTACCTGTTGTATATTGTATGGTGTGGAGACTATGGCTGGAATAAGAAGTACTAGATCTAAAGTTTCCCAATGTTGGTTTCAGATGGACAATTCTTAGGGGTGTGCTAGGTGTGAGAAAAATTGATAAAGAAGAGAATGAACGTATTAGAGAGTTGGTGTGGTGTGAAAAGGGGTAAATAGAGAATAAATGAAAGTATGTTGAGATGGTTGGTCATGTGGAAGGATGAATGATAGAAGGTTGGTTAAGCGGATGTATAGTGTGAGTGTGGTTGGGAATCGACCGGCTGGGAGACCGAGAGTAAAGTGGATTGAGTCGGTGAAGAATGGCTGAAGAAAGAGAATGTGAAGTTTGGCAGAGGGAGAATAGGTGGCATGATATGGAGAGAATGGCGGGGTTTTGTATGGGGGCATGGTTGTGGCCCACCTGGGCCAGGGGATGAACCCTTACATTGAACGATTTACCCATAGTGAGGGTCCGTCGCGGTCCCATGATGCTCTAGGTGGATTTTTTGTCTGTGACGAGCTCTCACTAATTAATGGTAAAGAGGGGGCGGTGAAAGGCTGGGCTTTCTTTTCGAACGTTTGTCATTTTCTCCTACTGCTTTTCTTTCCGATGCTTGTACAGCACCTTACCTCCAATCTTGGGGCAAGAGGAAGGTGAAGAAGAAAGAAAGAATAATAATAAATATATAATAATATATATATATATATATATATATATATATATATATAGTAATTAAATAAATATATATATAATATATATATTATTATATTATAATATATATATATATATATTATATATATATATATATATATATATCATCATCATCATCATTCAACCTTCTATTTTATCCAAGACTGGGGGTAAGGTGCGAACATGCATCGGAAAAGAAAAGTAAGTAGAAGAATATGAACAAGTCGAAGAAAGTCCCAGCCTTCACCGGCCCCTCTATACCCTCATAGTGAGAACTCGTCCAGTCAGTAAAATCCACCCTAGAGCTTCAAGACCGGCGACGGACCCTCATAATGCGCATATCAGTCCAAGTGTAAGGGTTATTCCTTGTCCCAGGGGGCCTTCAAACCATACGCCGCTTCACAAAACCCCGCCATTCACTCACATTTCTCTCCTCCAGGCATTTACTTTTTCTTCGGTCTCCCAGCCGTTCGATTCCCAACACACTTACCACTATGCATCCGCTTAGACCACCGACTATCATCATCTTTCGCACATGACAAACCACCTCAACAATACTTTCATTTGTTTCTCTCATTTACCCCTTTCTTTACACCACATAACTCTCTAATACGTTTATTCCTCATTTTATCAATTCTTCTCATACCTAAACCCACGCCCCTAAGATTGCCATCTGAACAAATTGAACTTTAGATCTATACTCTTATTTCAGACCTAGTCCTCACATACTATACATTAACCTCGACATATAGCCGAGAATAAATCAAACAATCCAAGTAACAACATACCTTCATGTAAGACCCTTGCGCACTCAAGACTTAGTCCCTTTACATCCACCAACGATTTAATTGCACCAGCCACCCTCCTATCATTCACAACTTTCCTACTACACTCTGCATCATCCGTTCCCTTATCACCCAACATATATTTAAACTCAGACACTTGTTCCAGCTGCCTCAACCATCTAAATAACTTCAAACACTGAGACTGTCCCTCACCTCACAACCCATACTTTAACTCTTATCTACGTTTACTTTAAAAACCGGTCCTCCTTTTACACACCCTGCCAAATCTCCTTACCAATCTCTCAAACTCTCTTTCAGATTCGCCACACAAAACCAAATCATCCCTCATATAATAGGTAGGCAACCCTCCACTCACTTTATTTCTCCATCATTCTAACAACCATTTCTGCCAACCCCACTCTAATTCTTTCATAACCCCATCCATATACAAGTTGAATAACCAAGGAGACACAACATATCCCTGCCTCACTCTGCTATTAATTAATATTAAACCAATCACTTTTGACACCATTTATTTCTTAACACCCTTACTATCGTCATAGCATACTGTTTGAATTCATTCAGAAGTCTACCACCAACACCATATATCACTAACACCTGCAATAGAGCTTCCTATTAATCTTATCATACGCCTGTGGCAGAAAATCCATAAAACCTAAAATACAATTTATTTTCCTCTCCCTCATTTCTCAATCATTTGTATCAATGTAAAGATTTGATCCGCCATCCTCTACCACCTCCTAAACGCACCTTTGTTTCTTCACCAATTAGTCCTATCAGTCCACTCGACGCACTCTTTTCAACCAAATACAGCATATATCTTCCCTACAACACCAATAAACTAATTGCCACATTTCCCCTTATCTCCCTTACCCTTATATAAGGGTGCTAATTACTGCTCTCCTTTCAATCCTCGGAACTATAAACCCTCCATAACGCCTTTGCAATACATCAACTTCCAATCCAATCAATCACCATTCGCCTCCATTCTTGATCATTCAACCAGTAATTTCATCCAATACCTGCAGATTTTACCATTCTTCCAACTTTTCTCATTTACCATTACCCTCCTCACTAATGACCACATCCCCAAAATACCTATTCCTTCTTGCATCATCAAACCCACACACATTCACTATCACCTCTTCATTACTGCCAATATTATACAGATTTTCGAAATGTTTTTTCCACACTCCCCCTCACATCCCATTTCATCAGTTACAAAAGCACCTTCCCCTATTCAATTATTCTAAGCAGGTTCCCCTTGTTCTCATTCTTAACCTATATCACTAACACCTTCCAAAGAGCTTTCCTATTCCATTGTAAGTTCCCATTCATCTTCCTTCCAACTGTTCATTTTACCTCTTCTTTTCTCCTACGTATGCACCTTTTAGTTTTTCTTTTAACCGCTTGCATCACTTCTTTATTTCACCACTCATTGTTAACATTTTTACTTCTACTTTAGCACATCCACATAACTTTTTTTGCACTATAACAATTTGCCTTCCTTCATTTGCTCCCAGATTTTGTTCAGTTTCAGTTTCAGCTTCTTCACATTCAAACTGATTTACTTGCGAGCGGCGTTAAATACTTATCCTTAATACTTACCTTATTCACTCTAACGCTTCTTTACTCTTTATTCTACCCACTTCCTTCCGTCATCTTCCTATCCATCCAAGCCCACTAGCTTAATTTTACATAGACAACATAATGACCGATAATCATTCCCTAATCCCTCCACTGATTTTAAATCCACACAAACTTCAACATCTTCTTCTTCACAACACAAAATCAATCATACTTTCACTTCATATTCTCTATCTCTTATACCTACACCAATTCTAGTATACTTATGGATACCTCTTGTGTTTAAAGAAAGGTATTTTACACACATAATCTCTGCTTTTCCTCAGCAGCAATAAGACTGCACGTCTTGCCAACCTCTGTCTCATTTCTCTCCGACACCTGTTATTCGTTGGTGTTCCAACAGGGTACCTGTTTATAGTTCTATCCCTTGTGTGTGATCGCCTGATCCGAACATTCAGGTCCCACCAACACAATCAATCTGAAGCTTCCTATCACCCCCATCCAAAACATCATTCAGATCTTTCCAGAAAATATCGTAACTGTCTTCGACATTTCCCTCAGATGGACCGCATACCTTCCCATCCACACATACCTTGACCTTTTCAAACTTAAATTTAACCCATATATAATTCTAACGTACTCACACACACAAAGTCTTCCATAGCTCTGTACCACAGTCCACTCATCAAAATCTTGCAACTCCTTCTCTCCCGCCTTACTCCATTCCTTTCCCACACCCGCACACAACACCAGCATTTTCACACTCACCACCAACTCATCTTTCACCGTTTCTTCATCTTTATGTTCTCAGGGTTCAACTGCGAGCAAATCAAATTTTGCTCCCTTCTAATACCAATCCATCCCATCTCTCCTCTTTTCTCCAACATTTATTCCTGTGACATTTCATATACAGATACGATTCACATACATTTCGCTGAAAGTGAAGGCCCGTTTACGGCGATCAGGACCTTCTCCGAGGCCTGCATTAGCATTCCAGGCAAGAGATATAAGCTGGTCCGTGGGCAGCCATCCCAACTACCCACTGTCCCTTAAGCCGGAGGATGAGTATGTAAAAAAATAACTGTCAAAAAAGAAAGGCGACCATTAAAACTGTGGAAGGTAATTTCTCGCTTCGAGTCAATGCGTAATACTCTCCTCTATATAATTCAATATAATATTATATATATTATATATTATAAATATATTATATATATTACTAAATATATATATATATTATATATATATATATATATATATAATATATATATCTTATTATATATTTATATATATATATATATCTATTATTATATATACTTAATATATATAATATACTACTAATAAGATACCCCAAGTGTAGTTATGTCCAGTCAAGAATTTGTGTGGTATCATACAATTTAACTGAGAAAAAAATAGTGGAAAATTTAGTAAAAATAGACGAAAAAAGAATTGTTAATTGGTGACATAGAAATGCGGTTAGTTTAATTTATATATATATAATATATTATATAATATATATACTATATATATAATTATTATATATATATATATTAATATATATATATAATATTTATAAAGATTTTTATAGTAAATATATATATATATCAGAGCTGGGCGCGCCTATAATTTTTTTGAGTGCGCCTGCGCCTATGCCGCCGGACGGCTAGTGCGCCTAGCGCCCTAATGCGCTATCATTTTTGTCACATCGCGCCTTTCGCCTTTGGCGCCTGCGACTTTTTCGCCCGGCCGGTGGCTGTTTGGCTAAATTATTTGCAAAGTAAACTTTAGTGCGTGTGATAATAAAACCATGCTTTTATAAGGAAGAAAACGCAATTTAATAGTATTTTTGTAATTAAACGCCGTAACTATATCTAACGTCCTCTTCTCCTCACATGTTCCTTGTGGTCCATGTTTTCCCCCAGGAGGTCGTGCACGAGCGCTGTTATTTTGAAAATTTCACAGAAGCCAGATATTAATCCAGATTTTCTAATATTAAGAACTACTGAACAGTTATCATATATCTATTATATATATATATATATATCATATATATATATATATATATATAATCATAACTATATATTATATATATATATACTATATAGTATATATATATACCTCACCACCCTAATATTATATATATATATATATTATATATTATAGTATATATATAGTTTAATATAAATAATAACTAAAATTATTAATATTTATATATATTATTTTAAAGTTTCTACACTGTTTTTTTTAGAATGATACAAAGTTTTGCCCCATGGCCTTCTAAGTTCTACATTTTTTAAGGGTATAAAAAGAAATGCTTTGTTTCCTGTTCATCAGGCGCGGCTATAGGCGCAGAGATTTGGCTGTGCGCCTTTGCTTGGTCCGCCTTTTTAAAAATCTGTTGCGCGGCCTAATGCGCCTACAACATTGATAGTGCGCTACTAGGCGCAACTCGGTGGCGCAACGCCCCAGCTCTGATATATATATAATAATATATAGTAATATATATCATATATAGTTATATATATATATATATATATATATTATATATATTATATATATATATTTATATATATATATATATATATGTATATATATATATATATCATTGCTGCGAGATTTTCTTTTATTATCAACATGAACGAACCTTCCAATAACTAAACGTCAAATACGAAGTCTAATTATCTCTCTGGGATTTTCGCAAAGAAAATTCTACTCCAACTTTGATTCTGTATCATTCCTCCTCTTGTTGTCTTCCTTAAACGGCACAAGCATTGCTTAGTCTTATCTTCGCTAGAGCTGAACTATTCATTCAAACCTTTCCTCTCCAACTTCCTCAACTTATTATGCCTTGAGATTGTAATTTATTCTAAAATGTCACTCTCGCTCATTTGAGTTTAATCACTTAAGTAACCTATGGTAAGAGCGCATGTACTGTGAACATTTGTTAAAATGATTTTCACACCTTTCTTCGGCTTCGATCCTTCTTCCTGTTTGGAGCATGTGCCTTTATTTCAACCTGTGTCGAAAAAAGGGGACCTCCATCGAACCCGTTATACTATCCTATTGCTTTTCAAAAATTTTTGATCTATCCTTAACAGGATCATTTGAACATCTTAATTCTTTTAATCTTTTCAAATCTTCAGAACGACTTCCCGTAGAAATGAATAAACCCTTAAAGAATCCCTTTTGTCAAATTGTTGCTCATGGTACTTTGCCCTTCTCCATTTCGAATGTAACCCTTTGCTGAGGAGCTAGACTTATCGAAAGTCTTCTATAAAGTCTGGCACAAAGCTTTCCCCTTTATACACTTTAGTGAGAACTCGCCGCAGTCAGAGAAATCCACCATAGAGCTTTAACGCTGGACCGGCGCACGCGACCCTCCACTATGGCATCTGTTAATGTACCGGCGCCAACAATCCATACCCTTACAAACCGCATTCACTCTTATGCTACCTTTCTTCTCGCCTCTGCCCACTCACGATCCTCTCACCCAGGCCTCTAGTCAACAAGACACACTCCCTTCTTTCGACTATACAGCCCAGTCGCATTCCCAGCCACCACTCACCCACTATAACATCCGCTTAACCCACCCGAACTATCATCCAATCCCTTTTCCCACACATGAACAAACCATCTCAATGTTAACTTTCATTTATTCCTCATTACTCTTTTTCACACCCCACAAGTTCCCTAATGCGTTCATTCCTCATTTTGTCATTCTTCCCACACCTAACACTCCCCTAAGATTGTCCCTCTGAACACATTGTAACTTAGATCTATTACTCTTATTCGACCATAGTTTCACTACTATATACATTATAATAACAGGTAACAACATACCCTTATGTAAGACCCTAGCGCACTCAAGACTTAGCCCTTTTACATCCACCAATGATTTAATTGCTCCATCCACCTTCCTACCATTCACAACTTTTCTCTTACACTGCATCATCCGTTCCCTTGTTCCCTTTTCATCCAACATATATCTTAAATAATTAAACTCAGACACTTGTTCCATTTGCTCACCATCCAACATAACTTCACTTTGAAAACTGATCTCACTCACAACCATAACCTTACTCTTATCTACGTTTACTTTCAAATTGCTCCTTTTACACACGCCAAATTCCTCACCACCGACCATCTTCACTCTCTTCAGATTTCGTAAACACAGAGCGCATAGATCATCCGCATATAATACGTAGGGCTCTTATTCTTCATTCTCATCATGTTACAAAATATTATTCATGCCACACCCACCTCTAATTCTATCATACCCATTCTTTTCATAACCCCATCCATATAAAATTAACTAATCAAGGAGACATACCAAGTCCCTGCCTTACTCCGCCATTAATATTAAACCAATCACTTTCAACTCAATTTATTCTTACACACGCTTTTGATTCACACATGCTTTGCACATACTTTTAATTCCGTTCAGAAGCATACCACCAACACCACATATCATTAACACCTGCCATAGAACTTTCCTATTAATCCTATCATACGACTGTTGCAAATCCACATTCTCAATCTTCCCATTCTTCTCATTTTCCTCAATCTTTGTTTCAATGTAAACGAATTTGATCCACACATCCTCTACACTTCTAAACGCACCTAGTTCTTCACTAATCAGTCCCTCAGTCATTCGACGCACTCTTTCGACCAAAATACCAAAATATATCTTCCCTACAACACTCAATAAACTAATTCCCCTATAATTCCTACAGTTACCCTCATCCCGCTTACCCTTATATAAGGGTACTAATACTACTCTCCTCCAATTCCTCGGAACTATGTCCTCCATAAAAGCTTTGTTACACAACTTCTAAACCCATTCAATCACTATCTCTTCTCCGTTCTTCATCATTTCACCAGTAGATTTCATCTTATACTTGCAAGATTTACCACTCTTTACACTTTCTCACTCTACCCATTATCCTCCTTACTAATTGACCTCATCCCGCCAAATACCTATTCCTTCTTGCACCATCAACCCATATATATATATATATAATTATTACTATATATATATATATATAATTATTATATAAGTATTATTATAATTATATATATATATATATATATATATATATATAATATATTATATAATAGTATATATATATATATTATATATATATATATGGAATAAGTTTTGTTAATGTAAATACAACACATGCATAGGATTTTATTGTATATCAATTTTTTAGCTTTGTTTTATTTTATATAAAACTTTTTCTATACGTTTTATTTCCTTTTCTCATAGTTACATATTCGGGAGAGAAAGGAGCCCATGTTATAATTTCTTTTTATTTTTCAGTTCCAGACTGTTCCTTCTGCTTAAAAGAAAGTGATTGGGACGAAAGGTAATAAGATATTTTTTTCAGCTAATTTCGGTGTTTTTTTTTTATTATTATTATTATTATTGAGAGACTTTGTTTGTATCATTTATTTATTTTTAATTGATGACAAATTACTCTTGTTATTCATACACTGTATAGTAATTCTTTTCTTCAAAGTTTAGGAGTGCAAAATTTTCCTCGAAAAAGTAAGAAAACGTTAGTAAGAAACAAAACTTCTGCTGTTGTCATTGTTCGAAAAGAAGGGGAAGATAAACTTCCAGTATACTTATTCATTCAGAGACCTAAAAAAGGTAATTAGGTTTAGTCAGACAATTTCTTTCATTTCATTTGTTTAGTCAGACAATTTCTTTGATGTTTAGTTGCACAATTTCTTTCGTTGTTTAGCCAGACAATTTCTTTCATTGTTTAGTAACCCAAATTCTTTCATTGTTTAGTCACATAATTTTTTCATGCCAGATGTGCTGTTTTCCCCTTTTAATATATATATTTATTTATTATTAATAGTTTAATATTAATTTCAATATCTCCAACGTTAATAAAGTTTAGGAGAGTAAACTCAAGACCTGGATTGCTTTGCTTACGTTTTGTAAAGAGTTTTAAAAAATTTTGAATTCATATTTCATATTAAATCAAACCGGAAAAAATCATTTTTTGCTCAAAGGAATCGTGTAAGTGATAGGATATCATCTTTATGAAATAACCGAGTTGCTTGGGACAGGTCTAGGATTCGACCCCTCGTCCGGATCCAGGTAGCAATTGCCTAGAGAAGTTCCTCTACTTGAATAAAAAAATTACATTAGTTTCTAATCTATTATAAATGTAATATGAAGATCCCAGAGTCCTGGGTTCTAAAAGATGAGCTGTTAAATACTTTAAAGAGAAAAATTAAGAATCAAATAAAATTTAAAATATTATGATACAAGTTGTTTAGTTTTTCATTTATTATTATTATTATTATTATTATTAACAATTTTTTTTCTTTATCTTACCCTTGGAACTCTGGATTAGGTTCCACCCCCCCTTCATACCCTTAAGTGAGAGTCCATCGCAGCCAAAAATCCACCCTTGGGCTTCACATCACCGCAGCAGACCCCCACTATGGCATCGTTAATGTAAGGATTCATCCCCTGGGCGAGGCCCACAAGCATGCTCCCCTCAAAACCCCGCCATTCACTCCCTATTACGCACCATTCTCGCTTCTACTAACTTCACATTCCTTTTCTTCAGACAATCCTTTACTGACTCCATTCACTAGGTCTTTCAGCCAGTCGATTACCAACGCTCGCGATCTTAACCAACCGACTATCATCCATCCTTTCCATGACCAAACCATCTTAATAAACTCTTATTCATGCCTTTCTTCACAACATTTCTCCATAACACGCTCATTCCTCATCCATAACACGCTCATTCCTCATCCATAACACGCTAGTTCCTCATTTTATCAATTTGTACACCTAACTCCCCCCCTAAGATCTATTCCTCTTATTCCTCATCATAGTTTCGCTACTATATAATAATATCGGTAACAACATACCACAATGTAAAACTCTATTTCACTCAAGACTTAATCCCCTGGCATTCACTAAAGATTTAATGGCACCTACCACTTTCCTACTATAATCTCTGCCATCCATTCCCTTTTCATGCAATATTATTAAATGCCGAAATTTGATTGCAGGTTTATTAGCCAATTTGTGGGAATTTGTTAGTGTAGCTGTTAGTCATGATAATGAAAACGAAAATAAGAACAATGAGGAAAAACCGTTGAAGGATATTGATGAAAAGTGTATTAAGAAGAAACTGGAAACTTCATTAAAAGAGGACTTTCAATTTCCCGAAAAAATCATTAAAAATTTGAATTTCGTTTCCGAAGTTACACACATTTTTTCTCATATTCATCAAATTTACAAGTAAGAATCTATTTCTCGAATTTTTTTTTTAGTATACTTTAATGGCTTTTAAAAGAAAAGAAATAAGTTATTTGACCAAAATAGACCAGTAAACCAGTTGTTTTGACATCTAAATAAGGTAAATCTTATGTTTGTTCATTATGATTTTTTATTGGTTTGTATAAATTTATCATTTGTGTAACTTAACTATATTTAGACATGGTATAGGAAAAATTATTCCGGTATGTTGAGGAGAAAGGTCCACAACGTACGTTCTGCATGTCGCAAGATGCGACTAATAGGACAGCTAGGTTGGGTTCCCACTACCACTTATGTATGCCCTAAGAATTCTGATGCATGTTTGCTCACTCCACATCAACTTCTGGGGAACCGAGGGGCAGCTGATGATTATGATATGGAAAAATATATATGATATATATAGGTTACATAATATAATTAAGTCAGGAATATATTTTCATATTTATTTTGAATTTAAAGTATTAAACCCAAGTTGAATAACGATATATTCTAGCGTTGTTTGAGTTAACTCTCATTCAGAAAGGCCATATAACATGACCTCTGATTTATGTAATGTTAAATCTGCTTACTATAAATAATAACAATAATCTGAATTACTTAGATATTTTAACGTTTTTATTAATGATTTTTAATTAGTAGCTGTGTATTACCAAAAACAAACAAGATGATTGGCTCCAATCACATTGAAATACCTATGGGGTTTTAAAAATACACTATATAGATAGATAGATAAAAATTATAAAATGTTACAAAAAAAAAATTCAAAATAAATATAAAAAATTGATTAAATTGAATTGTGACCTCATCCTGTTTCTGTAATTAAATCGTATTTGAAATTATCTCTAATGGTATTTTGTGGCAGGTGCTTAGTGGGCAATAATTGTATAGGTGCAGAGCCTTCTTGCTCTTATTGCAACCGATTATCTCACGCGTGTATTTGAGATAAATAATGACCTTTACTCAATGATTAAAATTTATTTGTGACTTTTTTTGGTATAACTTGAAAAAAGATATGATAGATGTTCTAAAAAGAACTAATACCCCAAAGTTGGGTCAGATTAATTAATTAAACTCACTCTGCATCAAAATAAACCCAATCGATTAAGGCTAGCGATCAGCCTAGCAGCGTTAGCTGTTGGTTTTCCTCTGGCCCTATTCTTCCGGGAGGCACTAAACGGATGTCAAGATATACTGGCAATCACTAAAGTGTCCACGCTCCCTCTTCCCGGCGTTTAGAGTTTCTCCGGTCGTGAGAAAACTCCCCCACGCTCAGTATTTTCTCGCTTCGTTGTTATGTAATTGAAGTGTATTTCCATCGAGGCTTCAGTCGCATGGTGGTGTGTTGTCTGGCTTCCGCCCCTCCGCCTACTGGCGTCGTGGTAAAATTTATCTGAAACGTCCTCCCCCACTCCGAACCCCTCGTGGTGTTGCCCATACAGGTGAATATCTCCAGGTGTACCCGGTGACACCGTTAATTGAATGTGTGGAGCGCCAACTCCTGGAACCATTGGACCGCTCTTGGTATACTTTCCTCTTCACGCAATAAGAATGTTCACTGTGTACTATAATGATAGTATATGCTTGGAGTGCCCAAAATTTTATTATATAATATTATGGTAATGTCACCACTTGCTCCCTAAAAAAAAATTAGATATAGTGTCTTCATATATTCTATTTTATTTAATTTATTTATTTGTAAATTGTTTTTTACATTCTTTGTTATCCAACTAAAATTTTACCAAGGAATTTCCCAAAATCCTGATAGCATATTGTAGGTTTTATATTTTGACGATCATGATGAAAGTCTTTCTTTTTTTCTTTTTCTTTCGATTTCTTTGTTTCCCACAGGGTTCTTTACACCCCCGCACACATTATAAGAATTATTGCACAGTGGCTGATTCTCAAACCCCAATGTGTGATAACTTACCCCTCCTTTTTCATATATTCCACACAGTCAGCAAAGTTCTCTCCTGAACTATTGGAGTATATTGTTTTGCAGATTATGAGGGTATCCACTCGTGATGAATGTATCAAGGTCTAGGCGTTATCGTCAGGTGTCCTCATACAATACCTCCAGGAACTATAATAACGTCTCACCGTTTAAAAAACACTAAAAAATTTTACAACAATTACAGTTTGTCCCGCCAGAATTAAAGGATTCTCGCTAGATAAATTAAAATCCTCGTATGTTTACAGGTACTTCGATCTAAGGTTGACTTCCAGATCTTCAATCAACTCTGACCTTATTTGAATGAATTATTTTACCAAAATATTACCGTTACAAAATCATACGTCTATAAAATTCAACTAATAATTCATCCTTAACATCATCTCTCACCAATTCTGGATTTTCATTCTCCACTCTTACAAACACTGAATAACACACCCGTTTGTCCTCTCCTATTCTCGTTTTCTTCTTATCATACTGAAATATATTCCACATATCTTACCAATCACGTCCAATAGTGTTGTAATTTAGTGTATAAAATATTTCCAAATCATCGACTTCCACATTATTTTCAATTATAGCTATGTGTCTTATTTTAGCTCTAATCACTCTTCTATTATGAAAAAAATAATAATTTGGCATGTCACAATCTGAATAGTTTTATCACTCATGAATATCCCGTTCTGGGGTTGAATTGTACCAATTGTCGAGTATCAGGAGATATATGTTTGAAATTAATTTAAAAAATAAAATGTATTAAAGTACCGGTCTGGTTTCTATAAGGCCCTTATGAAGAGGGCGATATGGTATGATAATTCCTATTAACAATTCTCCTGGATCTAAAACTTTCTATATGGGGATTCTGGATTACATAATTGTTATATTTGATAATATAATGTGATTTAGTTTTGTAATGATGGGACAATGAACATCTTAAGTGGAAAACTATTTGTTTAGCCTTTAATTAACTGATATTAATTTTTTATATAGATATATATAAACTTTCTATATATATCTTATTAATTAGGATATATATCAGTTATAAACGTGCCATAGCCTTAAGTTAATGTTTAACTTAAATAATACGTATAGTGATGCCTAACAATCGTTCAATTTATTACTTTATTATCTAAAAAAAATTTAATATAACTATTATAAAACTTGCTCATTGCTTCCTTAATCTTCTAAGTAGCATTACGGTTTATAATTCCTGACATTTTGTTATCCTTATTTGAAGGTATTAGGCTAATATCACTACAATAACTCTCTTATTTATAGCTCCCGTATAATAAATATTTGATCATAATCAAGAAGGTACTAGTACACCTATATCTAATTTATATATACTCAACCATTTATTAATATAATTATATATATATTAATATATATAATATATAATATTATATATATATATATATTATATATATATATATATATTAAATAATATTTAATATATATAATATTATATAAATATAAATCTATATATATTATATATAATATGATATAATTATATATTAATATTTATATATATTAATATATTAATATATAATATTAATAATATACTTATATTAATATATATATAATGCTCAAAAAGTATGACTGGGACACTCAGTGAGTCTTTCTGTAGTAAAGTGAGAATAATACATATTGGACCCGTTAAGAGCTTTATATCATCCTAATATTTGATTATACATAGATAGTAGTGTATAGGTTAGCGGATATATAAATTATTATTCTGATTATACATATCGATTGATACATTTGAATATATTTATATTATGGTATTTGCACATAGAAAAATAAACTTTACTTCTTATTATATAATTAGATTAGGAAAATAATTAAAATATTATAAATAATAAGGACTAGAATTTCAAATTTAGTTCATTTAGGTAACTAGTAGTGTCGATCATAAAAACCATAGTCAGATCTAGAATATTTTTCTGAAGAATTAGTCGTTTAGATCATTGAGCATTGCCTTACTTACCTTAATCTACATTTTAATTTTAGATTGAAAATAAAATTATCCTGATAAATGTGAGGGGCTAAGTATAATTATCTATTATATTCATAATTAATATATTTATGTATCTATAATATACGGAATAAGATTAATGAATAAGTACATTTAACTTAATATTAATATCATATATAATAATAGATTACACAAAATTACCATTTTAAATAATCATGTACATATTATTAATATCATATATGGAGAAATGTCTATTTAGTAAAAACCCTTATTTACTTTTGATACTTCAGATTCCCAATAGGTTATAAAAATAAATCAACAATAAATAAAGTTAGATTAAATATATCTTATTATTAAACTAATATATGGGACTTATACAATAGAACTTATTTATTACTTATATTATACATAATAGGTGATTTAGTTTTAGATTTCGTGTCTAAGTTTAATTTATGATCATTCTCACATTTATCTAAATAAATTATCTAATAATATATTATAATATTAATATTATAATATATATGTTAATTTAAGCAGATAGAGAGAAGAGATATACTGATATCATATAGTAGAAAGCTGAGAGATATATAACTATAGGGCGAATCAATTTATAAACCCAGACCTAAATAAACTATATTAACTCGTTTTAACTTAATTTAAGGTAAGTTCAACAATAATTTTTTAGGTTCATTAAATATATATCATATATTAACTAACTAAGAATAATACCTCCAGGCGTATAAACCTCAAGAGCGATTAGGTCAGGAAGAGTCGGTGAGTAAGGTTATCCTTCACTCAGGTTACTATCTTTTCCGGTTGAGATACGATATATCAGGGTGATATAGTAAGAAGTCATATTTATTATACTATCTCCCCTTTCCTAGGGGAAGGGTCCCGTACTTTTAATACCCCCGCTTCTTTGTACTTATGTAACGTAGTGTTCCGCAGGTTATGGAATATCAACTCCGCTTACCTCTCCTCCCTCATAAAACGGGCGTTCAACTAGGTAAAAACCCGTCCATCTCCCCCCATCTTGTTATCCCTCCCTGTCTGAGCATTCCATATGACCCCAATAAATATTATGCCTTCTCGTAAATGTTGAGCATATCTTCTAACTATTTAATATTAACAAAAATCACATAAACCGATTAAGGTTAACTACTAAAAAGTGATATACTTAGACATCTACAATATAGTCATTATACCTTTTACTAAGCAATCCCTAAATATTTTACAAATTATATCATACCTTACTATCACAACTATATTCAATAGGATCGCTATAAACACGAAGACCCGTATGCTTCTTGAATCCACAGTACTTATTGCGTATTATGATAATATCTTATTCATTAAAAATATTATAATAATCTAACAACAATACGTTAAATATATTATCCAACTAAATTATTTCACTTTTTTTAAAAAATAATTTAACAAAAATGATTGTTTAAATATTAATTATTAATTAATTTATATATTAATAAATATATAATAATTTTTCGGATATACTTTTTATCATTTGTGGAAATATCATAATAGTCTATTATACTATTATATATTAATCCGTTAACCATACTTTAACATATTACGTGATTGTTTAATAAAGGCACTCCACTTTCTAAGCCCCCTAACAAAGCTCTAACATTTATAGTACCTAAAATTTAACTGAATGATAAATAGGTTGTAGAAGATAATAATCACTCAAAAAGCAAAATCCAAAATAATAAGTGATATAAGACAAAGAAAGGTAAAAATGAGTAAATAAATGAATGCGTATATACGTGTCAATAAATAGAACAAAAAAAAAATTTACCTTAATTTATCGTGTTGCAAATGGTGCCATAAAAATCGCCAAAGACCTAGGTTCTATACGATTTCTGAAATCAATTAGATACACCCCCCGTAGACGAACCAAGAGCCTATTAAATATTATCGTAAAAAATTATTTTATATTAAACAAAACTAGTATAAACAATCATTTCAAAACTTATTAATTGAAAAATTTTTGTAACTGTAGGACTCATAAAATTCTTAAATTTATAGACAAAAAAATTTATTTTACATATATAATATATAGCGTGTTTAGTAGATATAATAACCACTTTGCTGGTTATAGTACGGTATTAATTATGCACTCGTGTATCTTTATCATGAGCCCTCATAACTATACATTTTAGCTAATAAATGTTTTATTTTATGAAAGATATCGGGATTAACACATTGCATATATTTATGCGAGTGGTGTTATAAACACTGACAAAAGTAAACTCTGGTGGCTCCTATAGTAAACATCTCGGTACACAAGGACATTTCTTTCTCCCCTTTCAGTCGTAAACTGTGGATTTACTATTGTTATGTTTTTTTTTTTTTTTTTTTTTTTTTAATATTTTTTATATTTTTGTACTTTTTTAATTTTTCAAAATCTATGTTACTTAATAATACTCTTATATATAATTATCATCTCTCTCACTACATGTAATAAATCGCAATGTTTTACAACTCAAAATTAATAAATAAATAAGATATTAAAAATTTACAATAAAATTTTACTTTAGATCAAAAGATATCAATTTAATTAATTTAATCTTTGTTCACCACATTAGTATAAAAGTGGTTATATGTTATTATAATATTATTTTAGATATATGAGTTATTAGGTTTGGAAGGCTTGATCTTTACTTTTTTGTACAATTGAAATTATAAGTTATCTATATAATCTTGAATTTTTAAATGGACATTATTCACTTAGATTTATTTATGAAATGTTTTGTTCAGAATAAGAATTCACAATCCGTATAATGTATTATAATTTTGAGGAAATAGGTGGTGTGAAAAAGTTATGACCGACTAATTATATACTATATATATACCTGATTCACTCTTACTTATCTATATTATCTTGATTTAACTTACAAAATACAAAATTTAAAAAAAAATAATTTGAAATTTCAATTGACTTTTTCGTTTTTTTTTTTTTAGTATTAGAAATTGTCCGGAGCTTTTGTGTTAAGGTAGCGGTGCTCGGTCAAAAGGACATAACAAATCCACCGCCACTCGCACCGCATAACGCACAAGCTAATTTTTTTAGTTTTTCAGTGGTCTCCAGCTAACTCCAAGAACCGCACTTTTTATTATTTTTTCTTCCGCACCGCACCAGGTCGGCTGAAATTTATTTGAGCCGCTAACTGTAACAGCACCGCACTTAACGCACCGCTTCACACTAAAAATGAGCGCACACGCACCGCACAGCACTGCAAACCCTAGGTGCCTAGGTTGGCGTAACCCTAGATTAATAATATATATATATATATATTATAATAACTTATATATATTATATATATTATATATATATATATATAATATATATATATATATATATATATATTTATAATAATATATAGTATATATATATAATATATATATTATATAATATATATATATAATACTATTATATATTGGGTTGTGGGATAGGAATGGATAAGAGGATAGGGGTGGAGGAAGAGGAATTGAGTGATGGGAGTTATATTTTATTATGGATTATTGAAGTGATAAGTGGAGTTAAGCTGAAAGGGTGAAGGGGAGTGAAAGATTGTGTCATAGAGTGTATGAGTGAAGTAATTGTGGGATTGAATTGAGGGGAGTGGAGGGTGGAGGATGAAATACAAATGTAGAGGAAAATTGATATTAGTGAATTAATCAGGTGACTTTTGATAAAGGAAATAAAAAGGTGAAGTCCTGACACTCGTGTCTGGGATGGTTTGTAATGAGGTAATGGGAAGATGTTGCCAGAAGGAGGTATAGGGGTGTACGAGGACATGGGCTGTATAGGGTTATATCAATATATGTTTATGAGGATGTGGTATGATACTATATAGGTACCACAGGTATTTGGGAGGATGGTTGTTTTGAATTATCCCCTGTATAAGGCGGGTATAAAGTGAGTAAAG
>JABUQX010070878.1:0-33678 GCA_015478945.1 Trachelipus rathkii
CAAACCGCAGGATACACTGTTCTCATGCCTGTAATGTGGACAGAGATAATTAAGTATCACGTATCTCGAATCACATGGGATTTATGAGAAATAGAAAGAATTCAGTTTTAGATGGAATGAATGAGGATATAAGAAAAAATTTAGCTGAGATAAGTGAAATGAACCGCTTTCTACTCCATATCAACGATGTACAGCTTACCTCATCTACTTTATCTATTTATTAAATCATTATAACATATCCATTACATTATATACCTTATTGATGATAGCCAATTTGCTACATTACTTGCAAACTTGGAAACCTTTACATTTATAATTCCTGGTCAAATATTATTATACATTGAATAATGGGCAATGCGATATATTTTCGTGGAAGCATTATCCACAATTTGAACATCAACTAAAATTAACATTCTTGTAATATAGACAACATGAACGCTTTACAAAAATACGACTCTCTTCCATTTTCCGTAGTGATGTAGAATATTAACATTTTATTATATACATTATTGAATAAAACTATTAGTCTCGTATTTATTATCTTAAGGAATAAGAAGTTATTTCTTATTTCTTTATATATTGACTACATGTATCTTATTAACTTTATCAATGGTCTGAGAAAAGTGGTGGAAAATATAATATAAAAAGATAATCAGGAAGATAATAGGGATTTAACCAGGTGCCTTTAGACAACATTCTCCACTACACGAGGGAGTGCTATAGATTTATACGCTTTTTAATGATTAAATATAAAATAATATCTTTAAATATTAATAAGTTATATATATAATAATTATAGAGCGAGTAATTTATCATATTAGTCTATATATTGACTTTAGAATGGTCTGACTGAAAATGGTGGAAAATAAAATATAAAAAGATTCAGGAAGATAACAAAATAAATAATAATCAAGGAGACTATTATATGTCGTATGTAATGTATGTGCTCTTAAAATTACATCTTTTTATATTTTTTACATTAACGCAACTCACAAGAACAACCTTTTACAAGGAGGAGACAAGACAAAGATGTCATAATTAAAAAATAAGGAATTATTGTAGGCTACAATATAGAAGGTTTACGGTTTTTTTTTTCTGGTCTCAATTTAAACATGATCAATGAGTGGGATATATTGAGATGTAAAGTTTAAAAGAAAAAGAAAAAAAGTGATTTAACAATCAGCTCACTCAGCATCAACATCGAAACTTAATGTTACAAAATAGTATGCATTATTGCTCTATAAAAATAAATAATGCTGTTGAATAATTTTCTGTTCTGAAGAAAATTATGGACTGCGACAATGTAAATTGTAATAAAAAAATAATATTAATACCGGTCTATTCACTAATAAATTTAAAATTTAATTAACGCTTGTCGATCTACGACTAAATATTTGCATTTAATATAATATAAATTTTTAATATTATATAAAATGTTAATTTAATTATATCTATATTAATTAATAAATATAATTATATATATATATATACTATATATTAAAATATACTATATATATAATATATACTACTTGATATATAAATAAATTAATATATAACTTATATATATATATATAATATATATATTAAATAAATATTATAATACTATATTAACTTAATATTTATCTACCATTAGTCATGCCTAGTGTAAAAACAACACTAACTAATATATTCATTGACACCCGTGCGCACCAAAATATTATTCACTTGAGAGTATCAAAAAGAATATTATTCTAAGATATTATTGCAATAAAAGTTTATCTATACGAATTAATGCTAGGATTTTCTTGCATCTATAAAATGTTTGTTAGATCCTTTTTACATGCTTCTCGACACTACAATAAATTATATATCCAAGAAGCTCTTAGAGCTCCTGTTACACTTTCTATTACTCTATGGTAAAATCTGGTAACTTATTTTTGAACTAGAATAATTTTATCAAAGTCAGTTAGCAATAGTTGATGGATTACGTCTGTCACAGTATACCTATATATATATAATAATCTAGTATTAATATATATAATATTATAATATTATATAATATTATAATATATATTATTTATATATAATAAATTACTATACATATATATATTATATATAATATATATATATATATATATATAATATTATGAGGGGACGATTATGAAATATATAGGACATAGGTCAAAGACTATAATTTCTTTATACAGGTAAAACTTAGATTCTTATACAAACAAGAATGACATTCCTATAGAAAAAGACTGATTTTATTAAACAGACTAGGCTGTATCGCTGAATTTTCGTATAAAACAAAATTGAATTTCATATAAAAACACACCTGATATCTCCTCTTCATATAATATAATATATAATATTATATATTAATATAATATATATATATATTAATATATATATATATATTATTAATATATAATATATTATATATATATATATAAATGTATTTTTTTATATATAATCCTCCTTATTTACTACCGCCATATATGCGTTTTCTATATTGATATGTATGATATATATAAGGCTGTAGATACTAATGATGGTTCAAGGGAGGTTAGTCAACCTCCACATTAATTTCTTAAGCGACAATAAATTATTTTATAATTTCTCACATTAAGTTTTAGCTCTAAAATAAGTCAAAGAGAATGTATTTTTCTTATATTAATCATCCTTATTTACTAATTAATTAATTAAATATAATAATAATTTAAATATATAACATATTAAATTAAAATAAATGAATATAATAAAAAATAACGATAACAGTATATCACTAAAATGATATGTATAAGATATAGAATGTAAAAGCACACAATAATTAATAATCACATCAAGTAATTAACTTATTAAATATGAAACTACTGTGGAAAAGTAATTTATTAAATGCGAAATGTAGAGACGATTGATTTGTCGTAAGCTAGATTTTCATTAGGTCTCAATGTATGATATTATTCCTAGCATTACATAGTAGTAATATAGTTATAGAAATAATATATTAATGACCATGGGATTAAAAGTAAAGGTAGCTAAAGTTTGCAGATGATACGCTAAATTTAGACTACTATCTAATATATAATAATGATGGATGTACAAAATGATTTATAAAAGATAAGGAGTTGGCAGTGATGGTATTTAAGTACAGGATTTCTCGACTGATTCAGAATTAAATACAGCTGTCTTATCCTTATAATCATAGAGAGAATACTTAAGAAGTTCTGTTCTTTCCTCATAATTCCATGGTATCGATAGTATTTAGTCGTGGTCTTAGGTCTCGGCATTTGCAGAGCCGAGTGCTACGAGGTATAGTGTGCGGTGTAAGAATGGGAATAATCAAGAAGATAGTGAATTTCTTTCGTGGGCGTTACTCTGACTTTTCTATTCGTGGTACGACTCCATCTTTTTCATTCAGCTGAAATCCGGGTGCAGTGCGAATAGGGGCGGGCTCTGGTGTGTGCGCGGTAGCGCAGAAATGGATGTGAGCTTACACGAGCAGCTAGATAGCTGACAAGCGGCTTAAAATATTACTTTGGTTCTCCTACTAGGGACAAAAGTTATCCATAATATTGTATAGTTGAGTTATAGAGTAGACCGTATAGCGATTGGATCACAATTCTCGTAAACTGGAAGCTAATCCTTCAGGATCATACCCCTTACGCTTAACTATATTCTTATTTCATATACTTAAGCACTTTATCGTACATCGACTCAAGTGTTTGAGATATAATGCTTATCCACATGTCCAATATCCATATTTCAGAAAAATAGGAAGCCTGCACTTGATTACCTCTAATATCTCATACCTGAATAGCTCCACTTATATGAAGAGAGATGAGTAAGAGAGTCTAAGAATCTGATGTGAAACACCTCTCAATCGTGCAGCATTCTGATAGAAATGTGATAGAGTAGGAGAAACTCACGTCACGGAGTACGGCAGAGCAGATAGGCTGCTCGTAGATGACACACAGAGAAGTCTGAAAGATGGAGGATGATACGATTGTATATCAGAGATAACAGAGAATTTTATGGAGTTTGTATAGCGAGGATGTTTAGAGAACATGAGACGGGGAAAGCAGAGGGAGGAGATGGAGAGAGCACTTGAGACGATAGATCCAAAAGGCAAGAAGTAGATGCCAAGAGTAAAATGGCACGGCTAATGAGAAGGAGGAGCAGATGTATGAGGCCGAGAAGACTGCTCAGCAAGCCTGAAGTATGAAACTTAGTTAGAGAGAGTGATCCACGAATATATAGTAGTCGTCAGAGCTCTACTAATTAATAGTGAGGTATTTTGCGCACAAACTGGTGAACAATGGAGGTGCGTTTAAGTCTAGACTGTCCTGCAGTGTAGATGACGTTTTTAATCCTGTTTTTAATCTAATAGAAAAGCCCTTTGTGATTTACGTGGGTCTGTGAGTATGGTTTTTCAACTCCTTAGAATGTAAGAGATAGAAATAAAGTAAAGAGAGAGCATTGGTATTATTCAGATGTAAGCACATGAATATGCCAGTACAGTAGTATTAGAGAGAGTTTAAGTAATTTAATCTTAGTATGGTATAACACTGTTTCAGGGTATTTAACCAGACTGGTCTATAATGCTAGATCACGATCCATAGTATACGGTAGCCATAGAATCCATAGATATATCGCATGGTTGCAATAAGATAACCGAGTTATAAATTTAGTTAGCGAAAAAATAAAAAATAATAATAATATAAAAATAATGGCAGTGAATAAATAATAATAAACTGCAGAAAACACACATTTTACATTTCTTTAAAAAAAAGTTTCAAATACATTTGCTTCTTATTTATTAAGGTAAATATACAAATACTTAATCGGCGAAAGTAGCGCAAGCTTAACCAATGAAAGTTTGCATTTGTTTTGCAATAAATAATAGCATTTATATAAAAGCCTTTCACTTGTTCGATTAACATAAAAGGTTCAATGCAAACTATCAATAAAAATTATGTATTAAAAATCTTAATGGCGAATATAATTAATATAATTCATTTTCAGTCATAGCCTTGAATAGTTTCGTCGCTGACCAAATAAGTATGATCATGAGGTCTATATTAAATAGAAGAAATGTCACTTGTAGTTCACTAATCACACACTTTCCTGAGGATAAGAATCATCACAAGAGAGTGATCATATATAGGTATAGGTCGGAGCACACATAGTGAAGTCTAAGATTTGCTCAGTTAAATAGGTTGGGTATCGTCTTCCATAAAATTAGTACAAACATGACGAAATGGGGTTGAAGAGCACTTTTACTTCGAGAAGGGTTTTAACTTACTCTTTTAATACCGTCACATAACTCGCATAAGTATTCGATAAAATGACATAAACAGTCTCGTAGACCTCGTACTCAAAATCCGCTTCTTCACCGATCAAGTTATAACATGTTATAATACGAATCAGTGTAAATATTACTTCATTTATATAATTTTCCATATAATATCTCAGCAGAGAATATATTTCAAAAGTCGAAACGACTGGAACTACTGTGAAAACATAGTTTAATAGTCATACAACTGGTCGAAGGAATTTCAAAAGAACAGAGGCAAAATAGACTAATGAAATTTAGAGTCTGCAAGACTTGAGAAAAAGCTAGATAACATAGAAGCGGTGTATCAAAGTCAAAAACCAAAAATATAATACTCTGTGAATCTCAAATTAACACCAATGTCCAGTTACTACAAAGTTTCAATGTCGAGATATAGATCGCTGAGGAATTGAACACACAATTAGAGATATGTCAATTTACTGAAATATCCTAAAGTAAACTCTACTACAAAGACAAATATCAAAATCGCACAAATGGAATGAACTTAGCTCCGATATCAATATTTAATATCTAAAGATCCACTTGAATCAAATTGAAATACTTTATCTTCATTTTAATCCAATGCAAATGTATTGGTTTTTATCAAAAACATACTTTAATTTTTCCAATAAGTACCGAAAACAATCACAACATCATTAATGTCATTAAAATCGACTAATTAAAAGATTTAATCTTATCATCTGAAAAAGTGTTAATAGAAGTGTTGAAAGAGATCATTCAATAAACTATATTCTAGAAATTCTGTACTAAATTAGATTCCAACTCTGTCAAAAGCTGTCAAATAATAATGAAGTGTCCAATAAATATAAAATCCAAGTGGTCCAAAAAGGCGTGAGAAGATGAAACTTAATTAGAAGTGCTTTCAAATAATTAATCAAATCGATCTGTCAAACTGACATTGATATACTTAACTAAGACCAAGTCCGATTAATATAAAGATACTTGTCATAAACACCTAATTTCAACTAATATAAATGTTGCAGAAAACATAAATGAGGACAAAGAACTGTCAAAAGATATGTTAAATGATCAAACTAAGGTTATCTAAGTCCTCAAAAGTAAATCGATGTAGAAAGGAGACGCGAAGATTCGCAAAAAATTGTTTATATAACTGTAAAAAATACAAATGCCAATGAAGAGCATAAACAGATTTCAAATGACACTATGTCAGAAATCTCCGGATCCTAATCATAAGAAAATACCATACACTGACCGGTAGTAAAAATGTAATATGAAAAGTCAATAACTCACACAAGACTCTAGTGAAAACTAAATTTACTGTAAAAGAAGAGAGAATATTTGCATAAGTCGGAGTAATCTTTAAACTGTATATATATCTAAACATGATGTATCTAACTTTCTTAATATGTAATTACTCTCGTTTATTTATCTAGTTGAACTATATACTCAAGAACAATCTTAACGTATAATTGTCCAAAAAATGTAACTCATTAAAGTTATTCAAATAATAAGATTTTCTTAGCTATTACTTTCTAATAGCTTCTCTTCTACAAATTTAAAGGCAGTAAAAGAAAGTATTAGCTTAAATATAATTAAAATCCTAATATATGATTAAGATATAAGTTTATCTATCGCTCTCTTGAGTCTTTCCATTAAATGTTTCCAATAAAGAATATTCTTTATATTTGGAACAGGTCACTATCTTAATTCATGTAAATAGAATAAACAATACATATAAGGCACACACAATAAATTTAAATTTTTCAATAATATTCTCCGCTTTTAAATCCCAGCGAAGACTTATGTTTACTCCTTATTGATTATACTTAAATACAAATCAAGTTTCAAAATTATAAATAATTCAAATCTGTTTTCCTAATAAATATTTTAACTTTCAAAAATTATTTTATATTTAAGGTATACTAATATATATAATATTATACGCCTATTCAGAGAGCTATATGATTGATTACGATTGTTAATATATAATACGAAGCTTTTTCAAAATATGACATGTTTCCGCTGTGACAAAAATAACTAAGTATTTGTCACAAAATGAACTATGCTTCACGTTGTGACATAAAATACTAAGTTCAAAAATACATAACAATTTCTAAATTTATACTTTCCAATTCTCAATAACCTCACAATTATATATCACAATATTATTTATTATTATTATTTATATTAGTTACTAAAACGATATTTTATTTACAATATATTTAATAATAAAATACATGTACAACTAACCAAACCACTACGTATAATAGACTTATTTTCATAGTTAAAGGCGATTTGATAAATAACTCATGCTGGTCATAAACTAATTCTAAAATACTTAAATAAATGCTGTATCATATGTATAAAAAATGTATATATGCAACTAAATTTTCTTCCCTTTCGTTTGGCAGAAACTAAGGTAGTGTATATTCATTTTATTAAATCGAATATTTGGCTTAAAATATCGAAGATTAGATTAATATATCAATTCTAAACTAGTCCTATCACTAATTAGTAAAGTATATGATAGTATAGGTACAAGGCTACATTATGTAATATTGCTGTATCGTAATTATTGGTACAAATATTAATTCACTCTAACAAAATATAGCGTCACTAAGGTCTCTCTTGTACAAATATATGAATATAAGACGCAATACTAAATAATGCTATATTATACTAGATAACTAATAGATCTAACGTGAATACATGATTGTAATATTTTAACTTATAGTTCACAATCGTTGATCGTAATGAAGATAGGACAAGCCGAATTACTGTCCAGTACGTGTATTATTGCGCGCTGTTTATAAGGTATTAACATTTATCTCAGAGTCGATTGCCAATATCAATTAGAGGTCTGTCGATGTAGTCGTCGCGATGATTGGACTGATGTCATACGCCAGTAGGAATATTAAACACAAATAATTGTTTCAAATATGCTTGTTTGAACTCGGAGACTTTTTGACAGACAATATTCATATTCACGTTATCAAGCAGCTTTGTCTCATTTTCATATTTCTCCACCCATATAATTGTATATTATAGGTGTAATCTGTCAAGTCGATGCTAGTGCCTGGCCGCTCCATTTTGTATTCATTCGCAGGGTTTTTCATTATGTGCACCATGCTGGGCCTAATATAACTTGTTATGTAGGAGGTGAAGAGAATTTGTCCTTGGTAAACATTACCCCTAGTTTTCCTCCCTCCAAAATGCGGTTTCTTAAATAAAGGTAGGAGCTGGAGAGGGTGCAAGTATCAACCACACATGTGAGGAGAGTTACATCTCGACAGGTGTATGTATAGTCATTGTCTGCGACTTGTGTGATGCTGAGCTAGGACACATCGAGCTCTACACGTCACTTATCTAATTATGGAAGAGATAAAGCACACAGTCGACGGTGCCGCTGTGTTTGGCGTCTCCAATAGTAGCTTATTCTATTTATTGCAACATCGAACACGACACATACAATTATCACATAAACTAATTAATCAATCTTATGTTTAACTTATATTTAGTATTATAAATATGAAGATATATATTTATATATAGTATGTATATATAGTGAGATATAGTTATGTATTTATTATATATACTAATTATTTTTTATAATATTCAGTTGAAATATAAGGAGCATTAACGATAACTCCATTTCTTTGATATAACGGTTTTGTTATATATATTAGGTATATATATTATATATTACTATATTATATATAATATGGCGCACTTTGATAATATGATGATTGGAATTAGCTACTGATTTATGATATTAGGGTTGGGAATGTGAAAAAAAAAACAAGCTCGGTTTTTTTCACTTAGGCAAAAGAAACAGGTTTTATTTCATATTGAGAACAGATCTACAGTACGAGCGCCGCAAAGAATTTATGTTTTTTTCGTATTTTTTTCAATTAATTATGGAATTTTATCAATGATTTTATAAGTAATGTTATATAATATAATTTTATAGCATAATAAGCTAGTAGAGTAGAGCATTAATGGATCTGTGGTTCCAAATTCTACAAGTGGAGATCTGTATCGAGCGTGTACTGGTGCACCCACTATGTTTGTTCTAGCGAGATATTTATTGGAGTAAGTTATTTTGGATTTAAGATGATAGTTGCACATTGAATATTAGTGGTATGGTTTGAGTGTAGCTCTATTATATACATCATACACTCGCGCGCTCACTCACGTCAGTAGTAAGTAATTAACATAGATAATTTCATGGGCCATAAATAAGAATATTTGGGTACTGGCATAAAAATCATTTGTAAGGTTCTAATTTATTTATTATATGTGTAATCTTAGTTATGTCACTTATACTGATTCCGAATTAATTGAACTTACTACGTATTTCCTATAGATTGGTAACTCTAGTTTTTTGAGATAACTTCAGGGTGTGATCACAATAAATATACTTAGTAATTGAAACAACGAATCTTTAGCTGTTTTAGGAATATGATATATATATATTAATATATGTTAGTTAAGTAAATTCACTAAAAAAAAAAACACGAAGATATATATAAAAAAAGTGTTAATGAGTTATGGTACATAAAATGTCATAATTATATAAGGTATCTAAAAAACAATTCTAATATTCAGTACAAATGAAATTCACATAATGTAATGCATTACAATCGTGTTAAAGTTATTGATATCTCACTTATGTGCTAGATGTGAGCAAATCTAAACGTTGGAATGGACTCCAACGTAATATTAGTATACTGACTTCAAGTGTGTATTGCTCACATTATGACTTATTCATGTGAGTATCTATTTCATCTACGCTTGAATTAATTATTGATGGAGACCTCTCGCTTGTTTCAGCTGCTACATATATAACTAAATCACTATAGATTATCCGAACTCGACTCTGGGAAGGTACTAAATGTTAGAATGATATATAAATTGAAACTATTATGGCTCTCACATATTATTAGCATTACCAACTTTTTTGAAGTACGAAAGCATATTTCATGTACGAGTTCTACATAGTTTGTGAAGATCTAGTTAGTGGTTGACCTTATATAGGGCAATAAGAGTTCTGAACAAACGCAAGACAATATCACTAAAACTTTTAAATACACTATCACAATGGTGCATGCATTCGAGTAAGTAATGTTAATTAAATGTATCATGTTCGATGCGGATTAATCTCTAGCAGCAAAAGTGGCCGTAATTGGCTATAGCCGTATAAAGATTCTATCGATAGCTTCACCAATACGATCACAAAAAAACGAAACAGATATATTCGATTTAAATAGGTAGATTGTGATAGTCTCCACGTACGCAGCGTGTGTAATTAGATAGATCTATGGGGAATCACATCAATACGTATGATCACTTCAGTTATCCTAAGTATTCAGAGATAGTGTATGTGGTGGAATATAGATTCGTTAACATATACCTGTCACTAGAGTCAGCTAGTGCGTTCGTTATTAATGATAATCTGATGTACTATTTACCTATGATCAGTCATAATGTTATCTGTTATGTTTAATAAAGATTGGTGTATGAGACGCGGACCAGTTGACTGTTCTATGTGTATGTACAGACCCTTAATGCAAACACGAGTAAATGAGAGAGAACTTAGGTATAATATATATAGGCTGCTAGAGTTATTGAGGTACTTGAGCACGCTACGTTGAAATGGTGTGACCATCTCCAAATCGAATACGGGCAATATAGACCACTAGGTCGCAAAATATAGGATATACATAAATGACATTTTCTGATCATAGATCTTTCTTGTAATTTTTTCATATCTGCTTTTTACATTTTGTTGAGTGACTACTATGAATTGGATTGCAATTAAACTAATTGCCTAATTTAGTTTACAAGTAAAACACACCTTATCAGAGTACTTCTCGTGAGAATACTATATCTACATTATAATAAATTACTAGCTTACAAATTGAATTTATTTATTGTATTTTATTATGTATATATACCTACTATTTGGAGTAAGAGTCAGGGCAATTGATTCTACAGTAGTAGCTAGGTCTTCTATCTCAAAGTGAAAATAATGGATATAGATAAGTATATACCTATATATATTCTCTTTAAAAATGTTATATTTTACATTCGGGGGCTAGAGGACTAAGTTGATCTTGTATTTCAATTTAAGGATATTCTAGATTGACTAGAATATAAGCTCAGAATTTATGCTTGGTAAGATGAACCTAACTCCCGTAACTAATCTATGATCTCATTCCCTGGAGAAGATGGCATACTCTGTTTGTTAGTGTAGATGAGTACATTTTTTCTTCATATTTCTAATACAACTTATTGCTGCTATGTGTGTTATCATTGAACTAAAAAATGCTGGGATTTATGAATTCTCTTCAGATACATTATACTAGGTCTGTGTGAGTAATTTTTTGAATTTATTTTAATACATAGTGAGAGTGAAAATAACTTAAATTTTTTGAGGGTACAATGTGGGGATCTTTCGGGTGCAGGACCTGTGTTGGAGACACCCGCGAGTTGCTTTAACTCTGCTGATACTCCAAATTCGGGACTAACTCTCAACATTACAATTATCAAGTTCTGCTCATTCTTGTAACGATTGGCGAGTACACTTTTTCTACACTAGAATAAAAACAACGACAAAACTGAATACAGTTCACTAGGTGGTGATTCTTTGCCTCTCCGATACACCATTGTCATACACTTTGGTCGTAAAAAAATTTTAATGACATTAAAAACTTCGTGTATTTCATCTTTCGACCATGATCTACTACACACTGCGAGTAATATATTTTGCACAAGCGTTTTTCATAACAGATCAGTGTAGGATAGGGACTTCCTAAGACTCATAGGTGGATCTCTACTGAGGGAATTCATTTCCAAATACATGCCAGATTTGCCTTAGCTTCGACACAAGTTTAGTCAATAATTCTTCTTGGTTCTCCTTGGCAATATGATGCGACACGATTTTGGGACTAGAATACATTCTTGTGCGTGTTATTTAGAGAGACCGAGGCTCCTTTTCGTGAGTTACTCATATGATCTAGAAGATAGAAAAGAAGAAGCAAAGATGAGTTGACATTGTGTAAGTCCCTTAAAGAAAGAAATAAAATGATAATTTCCACTAGTGAAATATGCATGAAACACAAGATTATTTAAAACAGTCTAATCATCTTTGATATCATTGAGGTAGTAAAGAGTTTGTAAGTATATTCTTATATCTTGAATCGCCTCTGTTAATGCGTTATTGATGTGGAGAAGTCGCGATGCCAATACTCTTGTGCAAAACAGATCTCTACAATGTACAGTTCGCCTTGCTGGCCATGTATTACTATGAAAAATCGCTAACACCGCGAATACTACTGATAGAATTCGATAATAGAGTGTATGGGCCTGAGATAGGTTGGGGTAGTGGTCGCCGTGTTGGGTGTTTAGTTTGTCTGGGATTTGGTTGTGTTTTGTGGAAATCCAAAAAACAGAAATTGTTTTGTTTGTGCCAGTGATTATATTAATTTATAAATGTAGCCGATCGTGCTAAAAAGTGCGTTGTATAGAATCTTGTACCTTTTTTCAGAGAAAGCTTAGAAATAGGTAGCGCAAAGGCGTTCTCCGCCATGAAGTAGTAGAACGCCTTTCTTGTGTGTCGATAAGACGTCATCGCAAAGAGTATTTATTAAATCTCAATTCAAATAAGCGCAACTAGGCAAAATTGCCAAAGATAGATATGCTTCGCATCTGAAGTGGTATTCGATATTCAAATGCTAAGAGACAGCTAAAAGACTTAAGATCGTCTGATATTCTCTGGAGCAGCATACCTGCTAATCATAACTACAAGGAAAAGTACGAGATAACGATCATATTCACGAAAAGCGATAACATTTACAAATAAGACGGTCTGAGACTAATCAGACATTAAATGGAAGTATAGTAAAAATTTTCAACATGTAGTTGGACTTTGTTCACAAAACCGCTTGATGATGAGCCCCATGTTGTAAATGAGCTGACAGGTAGATGCATCATGCACAGCTAGTCAGTTACTATCAAATAGTGACTGGGGTTGAGGGGATTGTGGGTAATAGGTCAGAAGTTGTAGTGCAATTCAAAAGTTGGTATAATTCAAAGCCAAAGTATTTAATTTAGTCATGCCTCATCTCCTGGTTCATTTCAATCTTGGTATTAAATTGCATTTTGAGATATTCATATTTTTTATTTTTTTCATATTGCATGATTTGGGATGATTTATGAGCACTTGTGAATGTTTTAGTTGTGCATTCAGACTCATGTCGTCTTACTTTATTATAGAAGTGTTAAAAAGAAATAAATAATAAGTACTCATGATCTAAATATTTCTAAGTCAATATAGAAATCAACTGATTATGATACAATGTCACCATTAATGAAATATGCATAAATTAGTAAGTAAGATACCTAAAAAACATGAATGGTCTTCTGGAGAGCTCGAACTACTCGCAGACATTAATATGTGACGCAAGTACTATTTGTCATATTCTAAGTATAGTTACTAAATAGCAGGAGCCCTTTATCTTCTGTTCTACGATAGGTATACTTTACTTACTCCAAGTTCGATTTCTACGAATTATACACATTTTACAAGTATCCTAGGTTTTGTGGTGGTCTCTCAGTACTCCGCAGTTTTGTAGACATTCATTTACTTACTAAAAATTTTACACCCTTCATGGTATTTGCTGATAAATCATTGACGGTCGTTTTGAAATGAAAAGTTATGAAGATTTGTCTAATCTTTTATATCAGTAGCATTTAATATATTTTAACTTTTTGTAAATATTAATGTATATTTGATACATTATTGATTAGTATTGAGTCGAATGACAAAACTCTAAATTACTTAAAGGGATGCAAATGTAAGATTACTCATATACTTGAAATTACATATAGGTTGATGTTCGCAAGATTGTTAATTGAAGATGTGATGAGTTGATACTCTGATTTAACATTAAATCTTCACATGGTCTTTTGAGGAACGCTTAATAACTTTTTTGATTCACTTGAAAGCTTACTCCCAACTCCCAGACACACTAGTCTAGACTCGGTAGTACTGACTACTGTCTGTGACTACTGTTCAAAATTCTTCTCTTATACCTACTGTGCTATACTAGCTGCGTACAGCCACATTATAAATTTTTAATATTGACTTTATAAGTCTGATATCGTCAGATCGTGATATAGTGATAACCGTGCTGAGAATGACTGTGCGCGAGAGAAGCGAGGGTCAGTACACAGTTCTTAATTGGGAGCTTGTTCTCTCTAGCAATATTCATCCTTCTTTCTAGTGTTTATATACGCAGCGAGATTGTTACTATGTCGTCTTAGTGTCTAATTAAACAATAAATATAACAGTTTTTTATTGTCGATACGTCTACGACAACAAAGTTATATTCATGCCATAGGGCTCTCGTCGTACCTTTATTTCCCTTAAGATAAAGTACACGGTTCGACACACTATTCTCTAGCAACGTTGGTCATTTTGGTATTAACATTTCTGTATTAAAATAACTACAACTGCTCAACAGTAAATAGAAAATATTTAGTTATTTGCTGCCAGGAGATTTTAATTTTTAATTATTGAAAATTTATAGAATATAATGAAAAATTTAAACTACTTTCTATTGAATTTATTCAGAAATGACATTAGTTTTCCGAGATTGGATCTAGTCTACCTGATATAGAAAATTCAAGAGGTATAAGAGGTGGTGTCACAATGAGATAGTCCTTATGACTAAACAGATCTTCTCTATCATCCACACTGCAGTATTGTTAAACGCAGGGATAATGATCAGCATATGAAATCGTATTATATAGGGGCTTAACCTTTAATTATAAACTCTCTGTTGGTTTCTATTATTCAGACAACTCATGGTCTCGACGGAAGAGCCTGTTTGGACAAAACCCACATATGTGTAATTGCTGCTAAATCTGGTGGTTGGACATATTTGGCCAGGAAGAACATAGAAGAAATATTACTAGTATTATGAACCAAGCATATCTGGCATACTTTGGAATGGAACTCGGAGACCAAGCAATACTGCATTTAGGGCTCGCCCATTATTTGATCGATGTCGTAACTGTGTGAATGTCTGGAAATGTTTCAGTCAATGGAAAGATGAATCGAAGAAATAGGTTTTAAATTATATTCTCTTTGTCACCTTAATTGAAATAAGCGGGTAGCGCATAAGATCACTCACATGTAGACAGTAATTTTTGTGTTTGGTTATAAATGATGCAAGGTATCAATCGATATATCTAGAAGACGGATAAATTTTGAGTATCCTGGACTTTAGGTAAATCAAGCAAGAGCTTGATATCTCTAGTACACATCATCCGAAGAATTGTTTCCCCATTCCTCAAAGATAGTATCCTCACTTCCAGACCTTAAAATTTGGGTCTGATGAAGAAGAATATTGCCAGGATTTGGTGTGCATACGTGCAGATAGTAGTTAGTGAATATGAAGAAAGTATTTCTCTACACAGCAACAGTTTCCCAGGAAGAAGTCATATTGATTAAGTAGGTAAAGTTAAGTGCTCTCCAAGCAATGTGAATATATATATTGGATATAAGGGGATGTGAAAATTGATTGTATTTGCTAGCGCATCAGGATGATAGCTCTAGTATATGATTCAACGGTAGATAGGTTGGTTTGAGGTAGTATCACGCGCTCGCACACAATTATTTCAATTGAGAAGAAAGACTTAGTTGAATACTGTCTTGTAGAACATCCCTGGATTATCCTAACTACCAAATGGGTTTGACCTTATAATACTGACCAGAAGAGTAGATTGGCTCGATATTGTTTTTGGATAGTTGTCAGTGACGAGAGATAGTCCACTACGTAGTAACGTAGGTGTGTGCGCACACCATAGGTCATCATGACTCAGTAGATGGAAAGAGAATATGAAGATAAATATAAGAATGTATTTTAGGACTAAGAAGCTTAGATTATATATGGTTCGTAAAGACAGAGTGGTATCATAGTATGCTTGTATTGATAGATTGTGCTCAACTCTTACATTGGGCAGCAAAGCGGATATACTAAGTACTTTTCTCAAGTCTTTCATAACTTCTGCTCGAGAATAGAGATGGTTGGACTATAACAGTATAGACTATTATCTATAGGGAATTATACAGTTTTTTAGGCCTGCTTATGAGTTGAAAATTATGAAATTGTAATGGATTCATCATATTAGTCATTTTAAGAAACCATGGTTGACAGGGGAAAATTAATTTTTCTCTCACTACTCCAGCAGTAATACTAGGACTGACGAAAGCAAATTTGTTAAGAGCACTCATGAGAAGATGCGGAGAATATTTCGTAAAATATATAGTTTGCAGATTTTTTACAGGGTTGCACCGTATGAGTGTGAAGGAAATAAGCTGTGAATCTTTTAGCGGCCCTCTCAGATATCTTTCATGCCAAGGTTCATCAATGATAATTGTCAGTTCAGTATAATTGCCATCGACTGATAATTCAATATCTTGCCTTTTAAAGTTTTGTTCTTGAGTTCTTTTCAGATTTATGAGCAGGAAATCATTAATTTCTTCTAATAATAATGAACGAAAACCACGTACAGAGAGAGAAGTATATATATATGTAATATAGAAGAACGACAATAAATAGGAGTTCCTGCTACATAGTACTCTAGAGTTGTTTCGCGGATTAAACTTAGGGCATGATAAATATGGCTGATGAAAACAAGGGAAGTATAACATCAGATATCACAGTCGATGGAAAGAAAGATATCAGGACATTAATGACACACCTTGATGTCTACACTATTGTGGGCCTTCAACGTGATTGTCACATTCTGCATCACAGGATACAATTCATAACTAGACAGCCGATTTGTCATGCATTATTCCTGGTTTGATTATAATCTAATTTCGTATACTTACGATATGAAGTTTTGTACCTATAGCATTTTATTTTATATTGTAACTTGTTCATATATACATAATTTAAATATATATATACCATTTCGAGATTTTTATTTTTTTTTGTGATTAGTTACATAACTAACTTATTAATTGTGTTTAATTAATTGTTTTATTGTGAACATTCCTGTATATCAAAAACTAGAGCCAATCTAGGTAAACGGAGGTCATATTCGGAATATCAGTAGAAACAAGTATAACTATTTATATAATGACTTCAAATGTTTTGACCTGCTAAATAAATCTTTGTTATGGCAAGTGATTATTAATGATAAAAAATGTTACTGATAAGACTAGAAACTGTGTGTAGTAAAACATTAAGATATAGAGTGCACACAAAAAATTAATTATGAGAATATCAATAAATAAGAATAATATAAATAAAAAATATGGAAAACCATAAAATTTTATGTACATTATATACAACAATAAATAACTTGGGGCTCTTCTAAACTTTTGTTGTGAAAATATCATTATTGTACTGAGTGAAAAATAAAATATTACCAAAATCTTTATTTTTTATTGCTAAATTTTAATTAATACTTTAGTGTTTCTTTTTCATTGTGTCATAGACACGAATCTTTGAATTGAATAAATCTAAAATTATGGTAAAAATATTATTGACTTGTTTTTTTATCTAGGGCTGTGTTTATTTTCATGAGAAAGATACCGTTTTTTTTGGTAAAAATAGAGCTTTGTTTTTACTGACTTGCTCACCAACCCTTAGTAATGTGTAATATAATATTAGTTTATATATATATATATATAATATATATCGTGATCTGAGGTAGTGTGCTGAAGCGGACAGAAAATAATAAAATGACTTTGTTTTAATTATTTCATGTAAATTATATGTAATATAATAGTTTACCTCACAAATACCGACAGTATATCAATAAAACCAATCATATATATTAACAGTCAAACATTAATAGCAAAAATTATCATCCCTCTATCCATTGATACTAGGCCAGAATAAGAAGTCCGGTCCTGCCTATCAATATATATGTAATTAATTATTAGATATGAAATGTTTTAAGGGAGCTTTGTATCTTGGTCATTATTATTGGTCATAATTAGAGGTTTATAATAGATAATTTCTTATATATATATATGCTGTTCATTCATAGTGTGCATTGTGTGGGTTGTGTGTGCAATTATTAAGTGGATATTAATAAATTCGGTGCATATGGTGTTCGGCAGATGCAGTGTAAGTAATTAGGAATAAATAAATACTATTAACTTAAAAAGAATGAAATAGTTTAGAAATATTAATGGAGTATAGAAAAAAACTTATTAAATAATAGTGTGGTTGTTAAACTAGTTATGATTGTTTAAAATTACATGAGTTCAACTAGATTATGTTGTAGTATAAGAATTACGCAATCTGGAAAAAAGCGGAATTTTACAAAGGAATTTCCTACAAGTTAAAGATGGCTGTGAGTAACGCTGGACGTAAGTAATAGGCGCCGAGAAGTGTCGTCAGAGACTCTGCTTGTTAGTACAAATCTATGTAAACTGATTTTAAGGATTGAGTATAGATATGCATAGAATTCGTGTACACACTATCGTGAATTTTTGAATAACTTTATATTGTATGTTTATAATTAATTAATTTGTATATATATCATTGTTAAAATATATAATAGACTTTTAGGCTAGAATAGGGTGAATATTGTAATATAAAAGATAACCAATTATGAATTAGATAGATACTTCAGGTATAAATTATTAAATTGATTGGTATTTTTGAAAAGACATAATTTATTTGCGACATAATAAATGATATTAAATTTTTTTTAGGTGCATAGCAAGAATTATATTGCATAAGTCATGATGTTAAGATTTGGTCACGTTATCATATTATGATAAGTAGAGCTTAGCCTAATATATTTGTGAGATAAATGTTGTACAGTACTATATTTTTCATTACGATAGAACAGCATCTAAATGAGCCTATAGCTCTATATTTATTTACATGTGATAGGATTAAAGTTTTATAGAATATTGTGTAGAAGGATTATATATTTATATAGCCAAATATATTTCAAATTGATAACTTAAACACTTATTTTAATAACTTGTGTAATAAATTATAGTTTGATACTGACGTTATGTGCGAATTAGCTGTTCAAGTGTACTTAAGTTTGATTAAGCAACCTTTCTAATAAACAGATGATCTTTGTATGTAATGCGAACTAGCTCGGAGTATATAGAAAAAGTTATATTACGGTAGAATTTGAGATCAACGTTTGTCCTAGTATAAGTATTCAATTTCGATAAACATTTGTTTAGTAACTTATTAAAATAATATTGTGCATTCGAAAAAAGATAATCACACTCAATGAGGTGTTGAGAATTGGATAGAACATTAGTGAGCACTATAGTAACATTTTGATAAACTTATTATTTATGTCACAAAGCGACCGTAGCTTTAGTTCATTTGATGAATATGACATAAGAGGTAAATGAAGGAGATCACAGCGAAAGAAAAGATAGGTAGTAGTATTCTTCAGAAATTATCAGAGTAGATTTTATAATGTTAAACAACAAGTATGACATAGGTAATATATGTGGATCAATAGGGCTATTAAGTATTTGATGTAAGAGCTTTTGAGATCATAATAGAATGATTCTTGAAGTTGAGGATTTTTGCGAAACGCGAGATTTGAAATTAAGTTATATTCTAAAAAACTTGATTTTGTTTTGTGAATCATAGGATATTTTGTTTTGTTTGTTATTAGTTAATGAATTATAAGTAAGCACTGTATGAAGATATAGTTTTGTTGATACACAGGTTTAATGGAAGCAAGAGTGTATATAGATTACTAGAAATAAGTGTAAAGTTTTATATAGATGTATACAGCAAACTCTTTATTAGGAATTTGAGTCGTTTGAGTATAGTAGAATTTTTGAATAATTTTTGAATAATTGTTTCATTTTGTGAAATTACTTGCACTTTGTTTATTTTAAGTTTATAGTCTCACTAGTCTCGGTAATTAAATTAAGGAATCTTTCTGCTTGTTCTGCTAATTTAGCTTTGTATACACTATCCTCCCTTATAGCCATTGTGTTGTGTTATTTCAGATATTATTGTGTTTTACAGTAGTTCATTTGAGTTTCATGCGGTGATTGTGAGAAAGCTTTATAGACGTGATGACCGGGATTTCGATCTTGAGTTAGTCACCATTGAACATATGAGTACATTCAGAATTGTATTGTCGTTTAGTTACAGGTTAAACATTTGACCGTAACGATTTACTTTGAGAATGAACTTTGTGTACATTTAAATTTAAGACAGTTCGTTTAATTTATTATTGAAATTTTATATTTATGTTGAAACTAATGTCCTATATTTTGTATAGCAATTTGATATAATCGGGTACTTTGTTTATTTAGTCTTAACATTAGATAGTTTTGAACTAGTTTATCTGAATTTATCTTAGTGTAACTTTAATAATTAATTATAATGAGATTAGCAAATTGCAAGCATTTTAACACTATGGATTTTGATGTTTATCCTCTGACAGGTTCAAAGTTCGAAAAATGCGGCACTGTACAGAAAAGTAGTGTTCAATATAATCACGATAAAATAAGAAATGTTCAGTAGATAGAAAGAGACTGATGAGACGAAAAATCTTACCCTCCACCATTTCAAAAATAATTGCGTTAATGGAACCACTTGATGTGACGCATACCCCTTGGACGAACACCTTACACAGAGAAAGCATCTGTGTGGCGTGTAGTAGTTGCGAAGGCGTCTCAGAATAACTAACCTGTTGGATGCTAAATTCAATGGAAGGTTTCAGTTGTTTGTTTTTGGATGTTATTGTTGTACGGAAGAAGATTACATTTTGTAGATAGATATATGGAGGAATCTTTTGAGGCAGTGAACCCAAACCACTTTTATCTGTCTAACTAGAAATACGAGAAAGATTATTATGTTCCAAGGCAATCCTCCTGTTATCATTTAGGTCGATTTTTCAAAATAAAAATGAGAGTGGATATTTGAAGTGGAAGTCATTAACTAATGGACAGTTAAGGAGTTGGGGATAAAACAGAACCCTAGAGAACATTAATATTATTAGACTTAAAGGATGAGAGTGGTTAATCTAATCGACAGAGCTATAGGAAAAAGAAAGACAGAGAATACATACTGAAAAGAGAAAGTCTCTGATTATATATATATATATATGTATATATATATATATAATATTATATATAATTATATATATATAATATATATATATATATATATATATACGAAACCGTTGTCAGCTGACAGCCTCAGGCAGTTAAATCATTTAGTTTAATCTTGCAAAGTGAAGGGAAAAATTATTGAAAATTTATTATAGGAAACAATGTACCATAAATAATTTAAAATCCAAGTAAGGAAAATAAATATACGGTAATAATGCCTAGGCCATCTCGGGTCCTTCCCATTGCATAAATCAAAATAAGTGTGCCTGTGGTTTTTCATTTTTAATAAAAGCTCTGGTGGAAAAAAGAGCAAGGATCCATGATGCTCCCTGGATAAAGAACATAAACCGAAATCAACGTCCATATTAAATTGCAGTACACCTAGAAACACAGAGACTACGACAAAAAGTCAAAGGCATGTGCAAATAAAAGAATGAAAAGCTTCAAAGATTTCACTAATAGTGAGTGTAAGATAAATAATTGTCATAACGAGCAAGTCTTGATTGGAAAATTAACAAGTAAATTATGAGAAAGGGTAGATAGAAGAATACCATGATGGCATAATTGTGGTGATACTGACATCATAATTTTATAAAAAGTGGCACAGACATGCCATTCCTCACTTTCTCCTCTTCTTTAGAGAATTTCACCTCACTGCCCATATTTATATATTATATATGTATTATTATTGGTTAGATATATATATTATAGTATATATATATTATATATATTATAATATATATATTATTACTAGTATTATATATATTATATTAATTTTACTAATTAACACAACATAGATAAAACAGCATCTTGTCTTCCTTACCCAATCTATAAGTGATTCATTTTTCCTTACATTCGTTAATTTTTTTAAGGCTTTTTTTTTAATTTAAACTATAATATATTATATATTTATTATTATATATATATATATATATTATATATATATATTAATAATATATATATGATATATTATTATATATATATATATATATATATATATATATATATATATATTATAATATATATTATAATAGAAGCAACAAGGATGTACAGCTCGAGCTTCGATCTGGAAAGAATGTAGTAAAGAAGTAACTTTAATCGATGAAAAAAGAAAAAAAGGAAAACACGCCAAAAATATGATAAATAACAACTTTAAATAAAAATATGCATAATATATTATTATATATATATATATATGATATATATATATCTATATTAATATATTATACTATAATATTATTTATATAAATATATGCGTTGGACAATGGTAAGCTGGGGCTGTGGTCCCATTGCCACTTATTTATGATGCCGTGCATGCTTGCCCACCTAACCTCAATTATGGGGAATCAAGATGTATGTACATATCAAAAGTTATCAAAGCAATGTGTGGCGAACAAAAACAAATATCAGAGATTCTTTTGTATGTATGTATGTATGTGCGCGTGCGCTTGTCATAATTACAAAGATAATTGTAAATGAACTAAGCACAGTTAATTAAATGTTTCGCTTGTTTAATATGCACTAACATCTGTTCCAACAATTTTATTGTAATTGTAATGTAGTAAAATTTATTTAATTGTAATTTTTGGCAGGCAGCCTCTTTTCTCCCTGAACTGATGAGTTAAGACCATTAGGAATAACACGATAACTTTAAGAAGTATCTCACTTTAACTGTCGTCGAACACGATCAACTACTGGAGTTATTAAAGCAATGTGCAGCGAACAAAAACAAAATTTCAGAGATTCTTTCCTACCAGAAACACTTTAATTAATCAGTGTTTGGAAGCAAGAAATAAAGCTATTAAGAGGCTAGGTATAATATATCGCAATGTCGTTTATAAGAGCAAGGAAGTTGTAAGTAAACTGTATAATAGCTATACTAGGCCAGTATTAGAGTATTGTGCACAAGTTTGGGCTTCTTATTTAAGCAAAGACAGATATGATCGGGAGAGTGCAACGTAGAGCAACAAGGATGATTTCTGGGTTTGAGGGTAAGAGCTACAAGGAGAGGCTGAAGAAATTGGAATGTTTTCTGTAGAAAGGCGATTTCTCAGAGGGGACATGATACAAGTCTACAAATTATTTACATCTATTAATAATACGGAGACCAATAAATTCTTCATAGGTAGTTGATCACGGAAGGGAGACTAGGGGGCACAGTAAGAAAATTAAGAAGGCATGCCATCTTGATATAAGAAAGCATTCATTCAGTAATAGGGTTGTTAATATTTGGAATGGTTTGCCACAGGAGTATATTTTGACAAAGCCAAACTGGCGGGTTTTTAGTTACAGTAGTTATTAAGGTTAAACTGCATGTATGACCATAACTAAGTTTTTATGACTTGTAGATGGTTTGGGTATCATATAGTATGGGTTTTTGTTACAGCAGTTTGACAAGCCCTATGTGCTTTGTGGATTTACATGAGCACGTTTGGTTAGTGGGTTGACTGGGACAGTCTTGATAGGCCCATGTGGCTTCTTAAGGTCTCTATATTTCTAATTAGACACTACTTCCCGCTACACGTAACTAAGGATCGAAACGGTGTTCATTCATTGTGTGGCAGCTTCCTGCAGCAGTAGAGATACCATGAAGTAAAAGTATTAACATTTCAAAAACTGGGAAATCGAATTAATAATAATTATCACAGCTTAAAAGACGAAGTTAAAACATGATGTACTGTACCTTTATGGGTCATATTATTAAATCCAAGATACAAACTTTTTAAACTTAACGCAATTAACTTGCGCTCAAAATGAATTTAGCAATGAATAGAGTTCAGGAAGAACAAGGCAGGTCTCAAGCGCAAAAAAAAAAAAAAAAAACTTCATGATCAATGATAAGTAATGTTGAGTTTAAGCGTCAGGTGAGGGGTTAATACCCGTCCGTACTGGTAAATACGATGTAAATGGCACAAACTTCAACTACCAAAACAATGGCTTGACTGAACAATCATCCTATTCTCACCCTTTTTGTCCTAAACCTTAACAAATTACAAATTTTCTTATCTCAATATCATTTAAAAGGTATTATCTAACAATATACAATCGCTAAAGGCAATAACAGAGGGATATATATATATATATATATATATATATATATATATATATATATATATATATATATATATATATATATATATATATATATATATATATATATATATATATATATATATATATATATATATATATATATATACAAAGGTGTGTGTACATAAACAAACGAACTACCGTTAGTAATGTAACCTTATTATTTTTTTTTTTTTTGAGAAAAAACAAACCCGGAAACCATTCCCCCCTACCACTTATTTACCACCACCTCTCCCAACCCCTTCTCTTCAATAATCCGGTCGAAACCCCCAAACCCCCTTTCCCATTCACACTATTTGACAACGATGACTCATCCTGCGATAATGTAATAATAATAATAATAATAATAATAATAATAATAATAATAATAATAATAATAATAATAATAATAATGATGATGATGATCGATACTAATAATAAATATTTTAAAAAAACCTGACAATACAAAAAATAAATATAAAAATGCTTAAACGCACAAAGTACAAACTCATTTGTAAAGAGAAAGGAAAGAAAGAGAAAACTTTAACCACTAATCAAACGCGCGCGCGCGCATATATATATATATATATATATATATATATATATATATATATATATATATATATATATATATATATATATATATATATATATATATTTATATATATTATATAAAAATATATATATATATATATATATATATATATATATATATAATATATATATATATATATATATATATATATAATATATAGTATATATATATATATATATATATAGTAGAAATATATATATATATATATATATATATATATATATATATATATATGTAGTATTAGTCATAGGCTAAACACAACTCTTAATTCTCTTTGTTTCATTCTTTCCCGGCTCTACATAATATGTACGTGCAAAACAAGAACAGTAAATCGGAACATGAAAAAAAAATCCCTCTCCCTTTCCCTCCAAGAACCTTTCCTTCTCTTCCCCACACAAACGAAAACTTTACTTTACAAACACACACACACGAACGCACATCCTAACAAACACACACACACATCCATTAGCAAACGTATATTTTCATGCTACGAGCGGGAGAGGATTCCTTTAATTTTTTTTTACATATAATCTCCGAGGAAAAGAAGAGAAAACTTTCTTTCCAATGAAAAGAATAGAAGATAGAAACTGCATGTACAGTTATTTTTTTAAGAGGTACAAATAAACAACTACTACTACTATTATTACCTACTAGACAGTTACAATTGAAAATATCCAATAATTATTTATTAAGAGGTACAAATAAACTACTACTATTATTGCCTACTAGACATTAGTTATAATTGAAAATATCCATTAATTAATTAGTTGTTAGTATTACTCCCGAAGAGTAAGTAGGCAAATTCCACTCTAACGTTGGCTGTCTCACAAAACATATGACCTAGTCGAGCTTGCATTCGTAAGTGATTAAAAAAAAAAAGTTTTATTGCTGAGAGACAATACAATTATTTTTTTCTTTTAAAGTAAAGGAAAAGAGAGCTTCCACAGTGCCGACAACATTATTTATTTAATCAAGTATCTGACTCGTGCTAACATCTAAACTCTAAATACTGCAGCTTTAAAATAAAAATTTAGACGGTTATTTTTCATTGCTCTACGGCAAGCGTGATGATTCGACAAATACTACGTAGAAGGTACAAGTAAAATCAATCGTGGAATAATATTTGGATAGTACTAGTACCGTATAATAAATCTGGCTGAATACTACATTATATCTTCAAAGTACTAATTAAGACACCCAGATATACAAACCGTCTTTTGAATACTTGGCATGTACTTATCATATTCTATTCCCCATTTAATACTGATAAGAGTGCGAGAACACAAATACAATACGTAAAAATAACACACACACACACACACACACCAAAAAATAAAAAATAAAAAAATAAATAAATAAATAAAAATAAATAAAAATCTCGTGTTTTGTATCATTAACTCAAATATTTATTCTACTACAAAGAAAAGAGATTCTTTAAACTTAAAATCAATCTAATGTATTTTAGAGAGTTTTAAAAGAAAATATTTTGTTGTTGTTGTTTCTGACGGGTTCTAGGTATGAAAAGTATTTGTCCGATTATTTTATAAGTTTGCGAGATTGGATAAATAGTGGGACGTTAATATTTCAAACCCAAACCTACGATTTTACTAATTTCGATGTTGCATGCAATACTGAAGACTTGAAACTGCAATGCAGTAAGTAAAACTATCCAATTTAAAAATATATATATATGGAATTAGCAAAATATTTTAAATAATTTCAAGAATTTTCAGTAGGCTTATATACCCCATCTTTACATCTTTGGTATCTCTAAAAATCTATTACTAACATCTAGAAATTATATTGTGTTCTAATCTGTTTTCCTAAAAAAATTTATTCATATTTTCCTTCCGATTTTGCTCTGGGTAAGAACTTTTTATAGAATTTTAGCACCATTTACCCTTTAGTCTGGACATTTTAACATTTAATTGACAAGAAACCTTTTCATGTGACCAAAAGCACATATAAAACTACTTGTTTGAATGTTGTGAAATATATCCGTTCTGAGTAGCGGTAACGTTTTTTTTTCTTCTTCTTTTTTTTAATAATTAATTAATCAATCCAGAAATCCAGAAGTGTTTAACACCCACTTTATTTCTTAACTTTCTCAATCCTTTTACGAATCACTTTCAATTCAATTTTGTAAAATAATGAAATCCATAACTTTGTATCATGGGGATTCGGTAAATAAAAAACACTCGATGCTAACTCCCTTTGCTTTCACATATCAGACTCGAACCACAACCAATTTATGCAATTAATCACATCTAAAGATAGATAATTCAGTTAAATTGGTAGATTGTACATAAGGCATTTTAAAAACTGATAGAATCATTAGGCTACTTTATTAGACTGCTCACCTTTACATAGTATAATTAGGCCACAATAATATAGTTATAACTAATTAGATTTTAATTAATGGTTGTAACTATGCTATTGTGGCATTATCATTTACTATAAAACATTTAAGTGATTTAACCAACAAAAGAAAAAATATTTTTGTAACCACATTTCAAACTATCAACAAAGTATACCATTGCTAATTGTTTTCTGAAGTTTTCGCAAATTGTTTAACATATGAAGATAAAATACTTCATGATGAACAAACATTGAACAGGGATTATATTAAAAGCTAAAACAATATGGCATCTATTCCATGAAAATATTTCCATAAACAACTTAAATTGTAAAAAGAGTTGAAATTCCGAAAGAAAATGTAAAATCCACAAAAAGTTGCTGTAATAAGAAACAGGGGCTCCTGGAAGATCTACTTTCATTGAAACCATTAATAAGATGATTTACACTGACGTCGAACGGGACTAGGTATAATTTTAGATCCCAACCCCGATAAAATGTTTCGTACTCTGAACTCAACTTTCATTTCAATTCCTCGAGTACAATTTGCGACAACCAGCAATCACCCTAACATATTCGGTAAAACAATTCTTTCAATCTATTTTACGTTCAATTCCGTTCATGAAAGAATTTGAGTAATAAGATTATTACCAATTTACATTCCTATAAAGATTAGTGAGCAATAAAAGGCTCTTCTAATTTACTTAACAAATTAATAAAATTACGAGCTCTTAGCTTCCTCCAATAAATCCGTTTGACTGGAGGAAACCCCGGGCTGGCATTTTAACTTAAAAATTTTCAGACTCTGCATCCTTCATGGAAATATTGAAAACTTTTTTATTACCGTAAATCTTAAGAGCTCTTTCGACGAATGTGGTTTTGTCAACAAACAAAGGTTTATTCCATTAAAACAGGTAAAGACAACTTTTGGTATGAGTTACACTTTAATAAGAACCTACTGCGGTCATTCACAATCACTGATTAAATGAGTCTTGTACATTCATTGAATATAAAATCACCAATATTTATTATTATTATTATTATTATTATTATTATTATTATTATTATTATTATTATTTTTATTATTATTATTATTATTACTTCAATATTATTATCAGCGCATAAAAGTTAGCAAAGGAAAGATGCTTAACAACGACAGAATTCAAATTCTTAAGAAATTTTTAGACACTAAAATAATAATGACTTTTAATTGCTATTTGGAAACTCTTATATTCACCAAATAAATGTATGAATAGAGAGTCTTATTCACAGCTCAATACACCACTTTGTGTGTGTGTATATATAGTATATATATATATATATATATATATATATATATATATATATATATATATATATATATATATATATATATATATATATATATATATATAGCAGTTAAATAAAGAAGGTTATATATATATAGTATATATATATATATATATATATATATATATATATATATATATATGAACGCCTAGTGGCGCAGGAGGTTGACCAGCCGACTCTCATACGAGAGGACGCTGGTTCAATCCTTCGCGTAGCAGTTTTATCTACCTGGGAGCGAGAATTAATATAAGTCGACTGCGAGCACGTTAGTGGCGCTGATTTTGGACAGCCGGCCTTAGTTCGATTTCCTAGTCTCCCATGTTACTCTCTGAAAAGGGGATAAAGCACGTTAAAAGGTAGTTTATATATATATATATATATATATATATATATATATATATATATATATATATATATATATATATATATATATATATATATATATATATATATATATATATATATATATATATATATAGTCTTAGACAACCTAAGGGCAAAAAATAAACCCTACGTTTTATTCAGGAAGATTTTCAAAGTTTCATTCAGGAAAACATTTAGGATACTCAAATCAGATCAAATTAAAAATATTAATTTTTATGAAAGGATAATTTGTTTTTATTACTATACAACTAAACTAAATATCCATTCATCCCAGCCACCTTTCTCAACCTTTTACAATCTACTCTACACCATCATGGGCTAATAAAAAATTCAGTACCACCAAGAGCAAACGAAGAAGTCACTTACAAAGAGCACTATGACTGATTAAAGCCCAAACGAATGTTTTAAAGGAGACACTATAGCCACAATGCTAAGACCCAAAATTAGGATACAAACAAAAAGCTGCAATAATGTCACATACAAGTACCAAAATTGACACACGATTCTCGCTTGATAAATCTAATAGCAACGACAAAGAAAACGAAGTCATTTTTTTTATAATAAACACATTATCATCCACACACAACACTCTCTCTCTCTCTCTCTCTCTCTCTCTCTCTCTCTCTCTCTCTCTCTCTCTCTCTCTCTCTCTCTCTCTCTCTCTCTCTCTCTATCTCTCTCAAAAAAAAAACTCTCTCTCTCTCTCTCTCTCTCTCTCTCTCTCTCTCTCTCTCTCTCTCTCTCTCTCTCTCTCTCTCTCTCTCTCTCTCTCTCTCTCCTCAATCGACTTAAGATTTAAGATTCTCCGAAATCATTATTGTAGATGATTTTAACGTTCAACACTGCTATTATCATATAAATATATTCTCTCAAAAATAAATGTTTATTATTATAATATCGTGCCTTATATATATATATATGTATATATATATATATATATATATATATATATATATATATATATATATATATATATATATATATATATATATATATATATAAGTATATATATATATATATATATATATATATATATATATATAGCAGTATATATATATATATATATATATATATATATCATCTACCTTTTTTCCCCAAGATCGGGAGTAAGGAAACAGAAATGTGAATAACATGACATAAGTCAAAAAGAAAGCCCAGCCTTACCGCCCAGAAAATCCAACCTAGGCACGGGTATGCGACGGACCCTCACTATGGCATATCGTCAGTGTAGGATTCATCCCTTGGAACAAACTGATATACCCCCCATACAAAAACCCCGCCATTATGCACCTTTCTTCTAGCTCCTGCCAAACTCACATTTCTCTCCCCAGACATTCCTTTACTCGACTAATCCACTTTCTTCTTCGGCCCCCAGCTGTTGATTCCCAACACACTAACCACTATACATCCGCTTAACCAACCGACTATCTTTCATCCTTTCCATATGACCAAACCATCTCAACGTACTTATTTTTCCTTCATTTACCCCTTTCTTTCACACCACATACCTATAACTATCTAATACGTTCATTCCTTTATTTTATAATTTCTCTCACTCCTAACACGCCCCTAACATTGTCCATATCTGAACACATTTGTCCTTGGATCTGCTACTTCTTGTCCTGCACTTCATAGTCTCACTATACATTAACACAGGTAATCAACCGTAAAACTTTAGCTCACTCAAGACTTTTCCTTACATCCACCAACGATTAATCGCATCAGCCACCATCCTGGTTATCTCACAACCCTTCTCAATACATTCTGCATCATCCGTTCCTCTCTTTTCATCCAACACAACATCCTGGAATATTTAAACTCAGACACTTGTCTCAGCTGCTCACCATCTAACACATATCTTCACACCGAAGAACACAGACATTCTCGAACCACATAACCTTACTCTTATCTACGTTGCATTTTCAAACCCTCCTTTACACACCCTGCCAATTCCTACCAATACTCTCTAAAACTCTCTTCAGCTCACAACACACAAAAATCATCCCGCATAAGGCTGCAGGCACCTCCACCACCTTGGCCCTTCATCATTCTAACACTGATCTGCCACCCCCATCTCTTTGACTTTCTTTTCTATAACCCTCATCCATACATAGATTTTAATTTACCAAGAGATTATAATGATATCCTCGTGCCTCACTCTTAGCTAATATTGAAACCAACCACTTTTGGACATCACTTATTTTTACACACGCTTCACTCATCGTCATACATACATACTTTTGATTCCATTCAGCTTCACTAATAACACCATACTAACACTCAAGTAGAGCTTTCCCTATTAATCCTATCATACGCCTGTTGCAAATCCATAAATAATATAATAATAATATCCATATTATAATAATAATAATAATGGGCCGAGTTGGAGAAGCCTTTCTGCTTTATATATATATATATATGTAATAACCCTTTGACGAGTTAACAGTGATAATGAAAAAGGAGTAATTACATTTCTTTTATTCTTTTATTTCTAAGACTAATTAAATCACATAGTAAGTAATGATATCTATGTTAAGGACAGTTTAAACACAATCAAATCGTTGATTAACACAATAGGCTAATTCACAGTCATTAACAAAATTGGTGAAAGTTAATATAACAAGTTCCTACGATCAAACACAATTTTCCGGTTCTTTTTCAACGAGCCGAAACTCTATGCGACCTCTTTTCTTGTATCTTGAGGCCTTACTACCTTCCTTCCCTCGAAATGCCAAGCATTTCGCGGGCGGCATTGCAGTGACTCACTCTCACAAAAATAGTGCCATACAAAAGGTTGTTAATTATTTTTCATATATAATAAAATTAATAGTAAAATTTGACATACAGAGCTACTATGAGAGGTATAATTATTGTGAGTGCGGCGGAGAAATCCTGCCGTCACAAGGTTTTTTTTAATAATTCGACATTATTATTACGAAACACAAATTCTATTCTTACAATATATTATTACAAAAATACAAAGACCTCTTTAATCCCCAATTCCTCTGGGGTTTTGACTATTTCAACTCTTCTATTGTATAAACCCTTCCGTGATATTTTTGTACGAACATGCGGGAATTTTATTACTACTATTAAAAATGGCAAGCATCGTTTCTGTCTATAGTATTAGATAGAGGAAATAGAAGATTTATTTTTTTTTTTTTTATTTTTTTTGGAAGGATAAAAGTATCAATTCAACTACTGTCTAATTCTAAGAATTGCATGCAGAACTAAGAAGCCCCCCTCCCTTCTCTTTCTTTTTTTTTTGTTTCTTTATTATTATTATCTATATATATTTTTTTTTTTTTTTTTATTTAATCTTATTTTTTTCTCTTGGGCTTCAGCGTCCCTATCGGTTATGTTATGAAAGATTCTTTACATTTTTTAAATTTTCTACTGCCTCTTTCCCTTGCTTTAAAATATAAACGTTATTCTTTTTTATCCGTAGCACCCTAAAAGGTCCCGAGTATCTCTCTGACAGTTTCCCTACATTATACTGTTGATTTCTTATTAACACGGCCCTTGCCTTGTGGAGATCTTTCGGAACAAATATATTTTTATTTTTATATACAACATGTGGTGCCAAAGGCCTACGCATTAAGGCCACTAATTTCTTCAAATAGGCGCTTTGACTGACCGTGGCACTGAGTGCCTCCTTCTGTAATAAGCTTCCTGGCACTGATAGATTCTGGCCGAACATAAGCACACTGGGAGTAAACCCTTGGTCATTTAGAGGACTATTCTCAAACAGTACAGTGTCCAAGGCAAAATTTCAGGCCATTTTTACCCTTCTCTCTCTCTCTCAATATTAAATCATACACTTAGTGTCACTAAGGAGGGCTTGGTTCAATTTTTCTGCCATTCCGTTCGAACGAGGGGAATTAGGCGTCGATGATATTATCTATGCTATAGGTTACACATCGCCATTAAATATTTTCGGCAAAGAACTAGCTTCCGGTCCGAGATGAGCCTTTATATGGCTCGCCAGAAATGGAAAATTTCGCCCACTAACACATTCAACACCGAGTCGACTCGCCTGTCTATGAGGGTAGGCGAAGGGATACTTACTAAATCCGTCGATAAAAACGAAGCAGATAATCGAATCCCCATACTGTGGGAAAACTTACACACAAACCATTACGGAGGGTGTTAAACTTTTCCAGACTCCTTTAAACCTTTCGCCGAATTCTGGAGATATCCTTCTAACGCTTTTTATTTTTTGACAGACATCACAACTCTGTATAAATTTCTTTTTTACTCTACTATGCATGAATCTTGAAAGGCAAAACTGCTTTCAGAATAGTCAAGGTCCGGTTTAATTCTGCAAGTGATTTAGCTATGTATTTTTCCTAAGTGATTAATATCTCAATTATTTTCCCGGTACCAATATTCTAGCTGTGCCTGTGGAGATGTCGCAACTGCCAAGTGACACCCTGCTAATAAACTCCCATACCCCAACCACTAGGCTCTGCCTTAACAGGCTCACCATATCCATCCACTGGGCAC